>JAJJMA010344045.1:0-11980 GCA_023529015.1 Papaver nudicaule
GAATGTAATTGATTTGAGGAAATTAGTGGGTGTACAATTTTGTAATACAGGATAAATACAAAATACAATATTTTTTTTAATTCTAAAAATACAGATTTTGTAATATAGGAAATTAAATACAGGATTTTGGTATTTTTTTTTTAATTTTAATTATATATTCCGCAACGTTTATAGACGTTGCCTAAATTACAGAAAACGTTGCTCTAAATAAATTGCAACGTTACTTATGTTGCTTTAAATAAAAAAGTGCAACGGAAGATGTAATGTTACTTCCGTTGCTTTAATTAATTAAAGCAACGTTATTAGACATTACCAAAAATTTGTAACGCCGTTTTCGCAACGCTAATAGACGTTGCTTTAATTCGGCGCAACGTCTATATCCGTTGTAAATCGGTCCCTGTGGCGTAGTGTTTATTCTATTTTTATTTTATAGAAACTAACCACAACTTTTTTTTTCTGCATCTTCTTCTTCTTCCGGAAACCATCTCTACGTATTCAGGAGAGAACTACAAGACACCATCATCAAAAGTGAAGTAGTAGTAGTAGTAGTTGTAATCGAGATTGACATCAAAGCGGCCGCTATAACGATTTCACAGAAGTAGATCTCGACTGAAACCTAGATTTCGTCATGACTGAAACTTGATAACTTCATCTTCTTCTCGTTTTGGGTTTCACGAATCAACAAGTACAACTGCGAACCCAAACTTTCTGTTCGTTCTAATATTTCTTTCATCAGAATCTGAATTATGGTTTTTAAAAATTAGGTTTTTAATTTTTGCAATTTCTGGATGAGGTTATGTTTAACAAGGTTGTAATATGTGAAATTAGGTTATTTTTCTTTTGGTTTTTGCAGACAAGGGAATTTATATTTATACTCATAAATTTGGAAGTGTTGTGCAGTTTCATTCGGCTATTCGAATTCAGACAGTGATGAAAAGGTTGTGATGAACACATGCCTTACTGGGAATAAGAAAGGAGTAACATCTAAGTCTAATGGCTAAATCAAAAGAGGTTTAATAGTGTAAACATTTGAGGTTTAATAGTGTAAATCTGTTCTTTTTGGGGTTTGATTTAGGGATTTTATTTTCTTTTCTTTGTTTAGCTCACAGTGATGGGAATCGTTCGTGTCGTTAATTAAGGTCTGTTTTTTCATTCAATTTGTAGCTTCATCAGTGGAAATTTTGGTTTCCATTTCATAACTTACAACATGTTTAACTAAACATTGGGCCCAAAGATTGAATTTGGTTTTAATTTCATTACAATCAGTTGCTGGTCCTAATAACGTCGAATCTCCTTCTACTTTAGGAGTAATCTTCTTCTTCTTTTCACTGTATCTGATTGGAATTGCAGTGCTGGGTTTAAGACCTGCGCAACAGCTTTCGGTGGAGAACAATTTGTTGAACTAAATCCTACTGAGTCAAAGTCCAAAAGTTCATTCTTTAATTGGTGGCTAATCGGATTATGTGTTGGAGCTAGTAGTTCTCACTTGATATTGAACTATGTCCAAGGCAACCTGGGTTTGGGTCTTTCATTTGGCATTTCATGCATTTTAATGGTAACAACCCTAGTTGTTTTCTTATTTGGAGCAGGATCTTATCGCTATACCTTGGAAAGTAACGCTGATAAAGATGTGCCATTAGAAGAGATAAATGAAACACTTTCAAGCACTTTTAAGGTCTTACTGCCCCTGCTTCCGTTATGGACATATGCTTTGGTGTTACAATTGTGTATGCATAAATCGTTACTCCCTTTACTAAGCAAGGGAGTACCATGGGCAGGTCGATAGAACCAGACTTTCAGATACCTGCACCTCCAAATGACTCATTGGTTGATTTATCGGTTAATCTGTTCACATCATTGTACGACTGTATATTTGTTCCATTCGCTCGAACTTTTACTGGAAAATCTAATGGCATAACTACACTTCAGAGAATGGATGGGGGCATATTTATTTCTGCCATATCCACTACACGAAATTGCCTTTTTAGCAACGGCCCTGGGCCGTTGCAAAAAATAAAAGCAACGGCGAGTGGCCGTTGGCGGGACGCCGTTATTGTTGGTGTTACAATAATTTCAGCAACGGATCTGCCGTTGGTGTAATTATAATTACAGCAACACATGCATCTGTTGCAGTAATTATTGTCACGGATGAGCCATACCATCATACCGTGCCGCGTGGCAACCTACTGTAACGGTCTACCCGTTACGGTGGGCAGTAACTGATAAACAACTTTTAACTGTAACATTACATCCAACAGTGTTTTTTGTGCAGTAACGGTTTATCCGTTTGCTAGCTGGCAGTTTTCGTAACTGTTTCGAAACAGCCTGCACCGTTGCGTCTTCCTAACTGATACTCTAACTGTTAAAGTAACGGAATACACTGATGGAATCTATTCCCTAACGGTTCAGCGACTTGCCACCTGTCCTTCTGCCGTAACGGATCCAACAACTTTTGGTCCCGTTAGACCACGGCGTGTAACGGATAAATTTTAACGGCTTAGTCAACGTTTGTATTCGTGGAAAACGCATCTGTAACAGTTTTTAGGATTGCCACGTGTTTTTGCAACTAACAGATTTGTGTAACGTCTGTTATCGTTGGAAGAACTGTATTATTTTAAAAAAAAAATAACGCTGACAAGCGTTAAGCCCTGCGTTACAATTGCACCTGGAATACAATTCATTCCGGAATCTGGAATACAGTTCATTTGTGAACCTGCAATACAGTTCTTTCCTGAACCTGCAATACAATACAATTCATTTCTAGACCTGCAATACTGAATCGAAATCCTGTAATTTTCAATTCATTCCCACTGAAATACATCCATTCTCATTCAACTAACACACATTTCATTCAATCTCTGAAAATCATACAACCGTTTATACATCCATTCACTATACTCATTCACAATCCTAAATTTATAAAACAGACATGCATACATTTTTGCCTGTGTTTTTACTACTCCTTGATTAGAAGGTTGTGTGTTTCAGCAGTTTTCAGTTTATGCAATGTTCTGTAATGATACCTTGGATCAGAAGAAGCCTTTAGGACGCCGAATGGAGTAGTCAGTCGACCTCGGATGTGAGATTTCTGTGAAACAAGGAAACAAAGCTTTGAGTTGTCTATATAGTTGACAGAACAACCACTTGAATAACATAATATGACCCACTAACAGAATTGTCTATAATCATATCAATAACATGCAATATTGGGTATAACAAACAGTTATGCGGTAAGGTAGCCGAAGCCCTGGCATACGCTTACGACATAATTCTCATCTTATATGAAAGAGAGAACAAGCTACAGTAGCTCAAATATTTGACCACAGAACTAAACTGATAATGAGCTTAATTCTCATCTGTAACTGAGGCACACTAGCAATCATACACAATTATAGCTTAATTAGAGTTCATACCTGAAAATAACTACTAGGGGAAATCACCAAAAAGATTTGCGTCGGACGTTCTTCCACTTCTACAGCAAATTAAGACAAGTTATCAGCAAATATCATTGATAAATGAAATCAAATAGGATATCACAACTAAAGCATTCAAGAGATAATATCAGGTAATGAACAAACCTGAGATTAAAAAAGGAGACCTGCAGCAGCACCGTGGAATAACAAGAATGAAAAATAATAACAACAATGTCTTTAAAGGTTAACCAACGAGTTGGAAGGAATTCATTCCAAAAACATTGCTAGTGGTTGGGAGGAATTCATTCCAACTCTTGGACAACCTTTGCAAGGACAATTGTCTCCCACTTCTGCACCTGCCATACCAGTAGAATCAACCCTAGATTACCTCCTCACTGGTATTCTCTAGCTTCAAGTCTGCGCGTTGAATCTTCAAAAAATAAACATAAAGGTAGTAACTATCAACCTTAGTTTATGTACCATAGAAATGATAACAAATACTGAAAACAGGCATATTGAGAATTTACTCACTAATGCAAGAAGCATCATCACTGGTCAAGGTATATGAACTTGATCACAACCTGAAAATAACAAAAGAGTAGACATAAGTTAGTAAGATGAGCACTAAAAGGATCAAACTCAGAAATTTCAATATCAGTAATATACCTTATATTCTAACTAACTGAGGAGCTGATTTGACAACGGAAAAGGCCACTTTCTCCCACTTGTGTGCCTGTCATACCAGCAAAGAAGAGAAGTGTACATGTAGGTCAGTATGAAACGAACTAGAATACATAATTATCCAAGAACATGAACGAGTAACTATGTTACCTGGTATTTGATTGTCTTTCTTTATAGCAAGCTCAACCATTCTGCAAGTTCCTGCAAAAATATAACAAACTAATCCTCTTCCCTCCTCCTTTACCCGGGCTGGGGACCGGCATCTCAAATGGCGGAGTTAAAAAGGGGTTGACAGGTACACAAAAGCAAATAAATAAACAACATCGAATATTTGATACAATATATATATACACACAACATAATAATAATAATAAGGATGTCCAAACAATTACACTTACACAAGTATAACTCAAAATATGTCCGTACTTGATACCCAAAAGACCCAACAAAAAAAAACAGCAGTATATAGAAGTGTTAAAGTTAAGCTGCACAAAAAACCATTGCAAGAAGTGGGAAGTGCTCAAACAAGGATCATTCTGGTTATGGGCCATTTAATGAAGCACTGTCCACCTACCAGATCTCCCAAAACATTGTAGTCATCCCCTTGTGGAGCATCGGGAATAGGATAGAGCGCATCCATAACTTCCTCAACACAGACAACTCTCTCCACTTTGTGGTTCACGGTAGTCCCATGACAAGACTGCCCCTGCGATCCACCAAGTACATCCCTTATTTATTGTGGTGGTCTTAAGTCTTTGAACAGGTGGCTTCAGCATCTAACAACCCTTGAGGAATTGAGGATTGCTGATTGTCCAGAACTGGATCTCAGGTCAACAGATTGTTACAACTGCATCCCTTTTCCTGTTGATAAGACGCACCTGATGATCTCCCATGAGAGGTATAGCAGCTTCAGCAACAGTGTCAGCTACAGCAACTGAACATGATTCTCTGATTGGAGAATCAGAAAGATCACCAGGGGCAGAAGCTGTTTGACTGGAAGGAGAAGTAGTATCCTGAACCCTTCCAGTGGCAGCCATAAAACTCATAACATGCTGTAAGCATGACCAATACATTCAAAAATTGATCTGATAAGAATCTGATATATACAATGCACAATATACACAAGACATAAATGAACTAATTATAGGAGATCATGTTTCAAGCTCACCTTTGAAAAAAGCGTAAGATCATGCTGCATCTGGTTCATTCTAGAATCAACATCAGCATCAGTGAGTTTACATTTGCCCGAAGATTTAAGGGCCGCCCCTACTTTCATAGTTCCGGTTGACAACGCTGAAATATTAGCCACCGACGTATCTGAACCCATTAAACAGGGCTCAACAAAACTTTTTTATCTCCAAGAATGGAACCCTCATCGCTGAAATCAGAATCTTCATCCAGAAAGGCAGCCCAATTGGCTTTGTGACCTCCTTCGTCTCTAGCTTTGGCTTGCTCCATTGCATACCTAATAGCCTCATTTAGAATGGTAGAATTTGAAATTGACGCTTCAATGTATCTCTTGTTATGGGAAAGGCCTTTGCACTCCTTCATTGCCCTGATACAGTATGCACATGTAAATTTCAGTACAAAACTCCCAATAAAATGCAAAAAAATTGAAGGGGTAACTTGGTGAAACGACAATTCACCTCTCAAGTGGGTACATCCATCGGAACCTAACCGGTCCACAAACCAAGGCTTCTTCAGCCAGATGAACCATGCTGTGCACGCTTATATCAAAAAATGAAGCCGGGAAATACTTTTCGAGCACGCACATGGCCTCTGCAATCATCCACTTAGCCTGGCTCAAATCTTCTATTTTAACGACCTTAGAGCACATCAATCTAAAATACAAACTGACTTGCTAAAGTGCAATTCGAAGGTGTTTACATCCAGGAAAGGCATGTTGAAGCAGAGCAGGTAGCAAGTACTCAATCAAAATATGATAGTCATGAGATTTAAGCTCAGCAACCTATCCCCACTCACATTGTTGCTCAAGTTTGAGCAAAAACCTGAAGGGAATTTCAGATTTCTAATAATCTGGCAAAACAATTTCTGCTCTTCTTTAGACAAAACCCACACCGGGGTTTTTATTATCACATTCTTAAATTGTTTCTCTTTCCACTCTCCAATGTGGAGCTTTTTCTTACGCAATTCATCACGATTATCCCATAACCTTTGAGCCTTACTTCCATCATCAAAGAGAGCGTAATAAATGTGTTCCATGACGTTCTTTTCCGTGTGCATCACGTCGATATAATGAAATATACCCAGATTGCTATACGACTCAAGTTCCCAAAAACAACACTTCCCATTGAAAATACCTGTTCCCAAACCAGAATTATCCCTCTGATCAATACCACCATCCTCTAACTCATAATCATCCTCAACCTCAGTCTCAGTCTCATCATCAGACACGTATCTCTGTCTTTTACCAGCCTTGCGTTTTTGGGTCTTACCAGGTATGTAATGAACATCTTTCAAAAACTCGAGCGACTCATCGTTAGTTAGTCTCTTTGGCACCAACTTTCTCTCCTCTTTGTCCAATCCAAAGAATTTCTCATCCCTAAAGGTGTGCCTGCTCTTGAGGAAAATCCGATAGTTAGTGTACACTACCTTCCTAAATCCTCTGCCCATATGAGTACATTGAGTTTTGTCTGTACAGACAACACATCCATTGTACCCATGAACTGTTCGTCCACTAAAATTCCAAGAGCAGGTAAATCATGAATCCCAAACATTAGAGTTACTCTCACGATAAAATACTCTTTTCTGAAAGAATCCCAAACTCGCCTTCCGTCTTTGAAGAGAGTTTTTAATTCATCGACAAACACCTGCATAAATACATCAATGTCTCCACTCGGTGACTTGCGACCAGGTATCAACATATTGTATATTTGGAATTCAGTCTTCATACACAAAGAATGTGGAAGATTATAAACCACAGATATGAGAGGCCAGCAGCTCCAACCTATATTCGACTGGCCATGGGTATTAAACCCATCCGTCGATATTCCAAGGTAAACATTTCTGCCTTCCGCTGCAAAATCCGGGAATTTTTCCTTGAACTTGCGCCACTGAGGTGAATCGCACGGATGACGCATATAACGACGAGAAACTGCCGCTCGGTTGTGCCAATCCATGAAAGCTGCTATCCAAGGAATAGAGAACATTTTCGCAATTTTTGGTCCTAGAGGAAAGTATCTTATCACTAACATAGGTTCTTTTGACACCTGCATCTTCCCGTCGGAATCTTTGAATTCTTTAAATCTTTTAGCTTGGCACACTCGACATTGCTGAAGATTTTTATCTGCATTGTGATACAACATACAATGATTCGGGCAAACATGAATAGCCTTGCATTCCATCCCCAGATCCTGCATCGTCTTCGTAGAATCATAGTTTTTAGGGAAATTGTTTCCAGGAAGCCACTTTCCTAACAGAATCAACAAACTATCCATACAATGACCAGAGAATTTATACGTTTTCTTTAGATTATGCAGTTCTACGATAGCACCGATGGTTGAGATACCTTCGGATGCTGGGTGCAACTGCTTCCCTGCCAAATTTGAGTACTTAGCATAACGCTCCCCCATATCCACCTCTTGTTCTTCACAGACTACTTGCTCATAAGGGTCAGCATGAGGACCAAAGTTGGCAGCAGCATAAGCATCCCAGTCGAAATCAGGTATTTCTTCTTCTGCAACCTTCTCCTTATCCACAGAATGACTAGTTGAACTCTGACCCACCAATTCCTCACCATGCAAGTACCAAGTGTTGTACGTCCTCAAGATACCCGTCTCGTACAGATGCTTTTGAACAATTTTCCATGGATGCCGAAACTCATTAGCACACTTCTTACATGGGCAAGCACAACCAGATGAATCCCCATTGGCTGATGCAAAGTTGAGGAACTCTCTAACACCCTCTCGATATTTTTGGCCAAATAGGTCTTTTTCAAGCATCCAATCTTTATTCCCCGACATCCTACATTACCAAATTGAAATATGCTTCATGTTACCAAATTCATCAACTAAAGATACAAATACTAACAATCATACACTTTCACATACAAACCACACATACAAATCAACAAAAAATCTATAACCAAATACAGATCTGAAAAGATGTAGATACTCATACTCTAATTTTAAATCAGGGAAATATGTAATTGCTGGATGAATTCAGCTATTCAATTGATGTTCATATATTTGAAATTAACATAAATAAATGAATCTTAAATCAGTGAAATACCTAATTGCTGAATGAACTCTGATTCCTCTTAAATCAGTGAAATACCTAATTGCTGAATGAACTCAGATTCAAATTCCAAATCTCAATCAATAACTCTATGAGAAATCGATTTGATAATTAAACTAATATCAAATCGAGGTTCACATAAGAAGTAACTGATTGAATGATGTTGATGATGTTTTCTCAAGCTGAAACTCAGACTCAAACGAAGGATTATCCGCTGAAAAAAAAGGGGAAAGGAATTGAATGTTAGGCGATGAAATCCATGGAGGTGAAGACGAATAGAAGTTATGTCTCAACTGTTTTCAGCTAGACACATTAACTTCTTTCTCTACCCTATCACCAAAACTCGGACAAAATAAATGAATTCATTTTCAGTGATTTTTCTTTATTGTTTTCTGATTTTCAAAATTTATCTCAAATGTTATTCAACAGAATTCCGTTGAGATAAAAAAACAGGTTCTGTTACGCTGCTGGGGTTGAAATTTCATCACACCAAAAGTTGGGCGGGGAAAAGAAAAGTCGAGGCTAACTTAGGAAGTTCACCAAAATATTAAGGGTAGGCGGGTAATTGCACCAACAAAAACACGGAGCACTGTAACAGATCGCATTTTCAGTAACCATTGAAGACGGTACGAGCTTCCCAACAGCGTATGCGCGTTGCTGAAATGCAAACCGTGACTAATGCTGCTGTTGGTAAAAACTGGATTTCGTGTAGTGATCCATGGTCGTAGCAGCTATAGTAGAAAATAGAAGGCTTGAAATTGCACTAGAGTTTAGATTGATTAATGATCCAAAAGCAACAGTTCTTATGACTATCTGGTGGTGGGTGATTCCGCAGTACATCTTGACGGGTCTTTCTCTTGTATTCACTAGTGTTGGTCTCAGGAATTTTTCCACGATCAAGTACATCTTGACGGGTCTTTCTCTTGTATTCACTAGTGTTGGTCTCAGGAATTTTTCTACGATCAAGTTCCCAATGGACTAAAAAGTGCTCAACCATGTTTGGCGTTAAACATCTCCTAAGTTTTTTCCTTATATCAGTCATTCCGAAGGCAACTAGTGCAAGTTTTCAATATGGATGGTTAGCAAACAACATGAATCAAGGACATTTAGATTACTTTTATAGGTTTTTAGCTGGACTCAACCTAATATCCTTTGTTGCATTCTTATGTTTCTCAAAATCCTATGTATGTAAACGGTACGCTCCAATGTAATCATAAGCCAAGTGTAGAAGCTTCAATTAATGTAGAATTCATAAAAAGGGTAGTTTGTTTTTTATCATAAAGAAAAAGAAACATTTATATTACCAGAAACTTGAGAAGCAGAATTCTATTTATCAGTCTCATTGTTGTTATTAATTTTCTCTCATTTGTGATTCACCGTACCTTCAATATAAGTATCAGTGCCTTAATAAAGTTGTTTAAAATAAAATGTTAATTAACAATGAAAGATTTTAATAAAAAATATATAATCAAACTAGATTTCTAATGTTAGAAAAACGAACCATTAAAGAAATGGTAAACAAACTTTAACTATTACTTACACATTCAAGACCTAACTAGTTTTTTAGGGTGCGACATCAACAACCCAATGAACCTCACTCACCCATTTTGTAAACTCGACAGATTGTGTTACTAAGGCGAAGGAAGATATCTCTTGTGCTTCCCCTTCTTCTTTCCAAGTAAGACTCTTCTTCATTTTAAATTGTTCCTAATCTTACAAGGGTTTGGTTTCCTTATATATACCCCTTCCTAAAAAAATTATCGAGATAGGAAACGAAGCAAATTTAATCCAGATTATCCCTTCCACGAAATGAAGTAAATTAGAAACGAAGCAAATTGGTAAGAACCTAACCCTTCTCTTCAACTCTGTATTAGTTGCATCATCGAGATATTGAGTTGTGTTAGCGGTAAAATCACCCTAACTTTTTCTTCTTCCTCCTCAATTTTTGTATTACTTGAATTCCCAAATTCAAACCCTTTTCTTCTTCTTCAAATTCTATAGAAATAAAGATTTTTTTAGGGCTTGATTTATGTTTCTTATATATAGTATCATGTCTACGCATTATTAAAATACAACCTTAGCATCGATCAATGAATTTGGTAGAATATTTTGGAGGAAAAAGGTGATTGTTGGTTTAGATTGTTGTACTTATGTTCGATGGAGATATTCAGATTTAGAAAAAAAAAATGACGTATTTTGTCGTGTACCTCTCTCGTGATAGACTGTATGTTGTTTCGGACACACGTCTTCACCTAATGTCTGCTGATAAAGAAAAAGAGGATGAGAGTGATGAAATCGTGAATGATTAAAAAGACACAACTAGTTCTGTAGGGTGCGAAGTCATTAATCCCAAAGAAGAAAAACAAGTGGTTGAGATTCCCGAAGACCACACTAACCAAAAGATAAGAAAAAGAAAAATCTAGGTATATCTTATGTATGTTGTCCATTGCGTCTTAGATGGAGTATAGCACAAGTAGGAGAGAAAATTATTGGGTGCCATAGTTTAATTGTAGTATTAGTGGGTGATTATGATATCGCACATGATTTGTGCATTGATCTAAAGAAGAGAGCAGAACGATAAGGAATGACCCATGATTCACTAGTCGAGGCTTTGGAAAAACACATTACGTCAAAAGAGGAAGAAGATAAAGAAACCGATTCGGATACAGATACAGACTTCGTAGTCGGGACACCTTTTACTGATCAAATTTCTGATAGTGGAGTCTCTTTCATCAACTCCAATTAAACAATTATTTTAGAAAATGGTGATTTACGTTGCTTTGGAACCGGGGATGATTTGGCAGAGGAATTTCTAATATCTAGGATGAGAATGCGAAATAAACGAACAACAAGATCTAGTAATGAACAAGAAGTGAAATAAATGACCGAAGGAAATAACATCCTATGAAAAATATTTTGAGCTGGAATAATATGATTTGGTATAGATCTAGTGCAGTTTTTGGTGCTGGTATTTATGTATTAACTGGTTTTAAACCAAAAAACGATGTTGGACTAGCCATTGTCATATCTTTCTTGATCTCTGGCTATTCTGCATTGTTATGTGTCTTAGATGTTAATTAACAATTTAAGTTTTTTATATATCAATATTTAATGGAATTATACTTATACTGTTAAAAAAAACGAACTAAAGGAAAGGGTAATAAGGTTGCAATAGGTTGTGGAAATGTAGTAGAAAGGTGGTGGTCGGTGGTCGATTGGTAGGAAATTGGGATGAAGAAGAAGTAGTGATTTGGAAGTTGAGGTTTTGGTGTTTAGTCGATGGGTTAGTTTTAGTTGACGGTGTAAATTAAAAGCTAAGTGGTGGTATTTAGAAAAATAAACACAAAAATTTATTTGTATGGTAAACACAGCAGAACCTCAATAAATGGATATCCTCGGAACTGGAAAAAACATATGTTTAACGAGGTTATTTAATATACTAACCTATCAATAGGTAGGCAATTGATTTAGGTGAATTAGGTGCAGTTCTTGAAATGCTAAGCTTTTAATATTCAAATGAGAATCAAAATGTCAAAAGTTTTGCAATTGAAGAACAACATTTATGGCACACATATCTGTAAACTTTATATTGTTGAAAAGCATTTTAAAACACCACACATCGAGTATTA
>JAJJMA010344063.1:0-13150 GCA_023529015.1 Papaver nudicaule
TGTTGATACTAATTTTCCCATATCATACTTCAAGTAAAAATTGTTAGAGGTTCGATTGCTTAAGTCGTTAGTGGCCTTTGTTCGTTAACAACCGTAGATTAGGTCGTGAGTTTGAACGTATTATCGTTGGTTATTATGATCCAAGTTGGCTACAGAAGGCAATCAAGATATTACTTTGAAGACAATCGTCGACAAAGTTGATTACAACAGATAAAACTGAAACAATAATCAACACAACAATTTAACGAGGTTCAGCAGCCTTGTGCCTACGTCCTCGGGGGTAAAATCGTTGTTCTATTTATCAAATCAATAAAGCTTTCTCTGGATTACACTATAAGTCACTTCGATTTGTTAATGGATAGAGGCCAAATGGAATCTGGAGAATGTTCATCCAAGTATTCTCACTCCTAGCTATCCTTTCCCAAATTCTGCGACCCCTGATACTGCTGATGAGAGGGGGTATTTATAGTACTTTTATGGGCCTCGCTCTTTGCTACCCTTGGTTGCTTCAATCTTCTGCTGCTCCTTGGCCGGATCGTCCATCTTCGGTGACCGCCTTTATCATCCAATCCCAGCCCGTCGTACTAATATGTGGAGGATCCTCCTGTATTCATACGTTGTTGGCTCCTCATTGGTCGAGGTTTCTGCTCTCCATAGCTGTCTGGACCAATCCCCTATCGACAGACAACTTATGTCCTGCTGTCAACAGCATTAAATGCGGTGTGACTACTCCTTAACGTGGCTTTTTTCTCCTAGTATCCTAGGTTGATGATCCTTCGATCTCCTCCCTTGGATTTCATCGCCTCGTGATGAGATGTTGCTTTTCTAGGGTATGGTTTTATCCTTCACAGTTCTCGTTGCCTCCATACATAACCTCCGGAGATGGCGCCACGTGTCCATCCGAAATTATGCATTAACAGTTTGCCCCTTTTATTTCAGTTATTGATATGGGCAATTATGGAAGAAAACCTCCGCCTATACCGCCATTTTCAAATAATGGTGGACCCTTCTTTCACGCCTTTTCGTGGTTTTGTGGGAGTTTGTGTTTTTTGTGATTTTCTATAAATGATGGATTTGAGGCCGTGATCTTTATCTTATTCAGTTCTAACTTCCCTCATGTATGCTCCCTTTTTCATCTTTGATCATTGGTTCTTTATTTTTCCTCAATTTGTCTCAAGCTTTCTTCAAACCCTAATGACACGAAAACCTTCCAGTTCTAAGTTGAGATTTTCTTTCAAGAAGTCGAAGAATGCTGGCATGGATTCGAGTGTATCTTCAGCTACTCCTTCTCCGTTGCAGGCTTTTCCTCGTACCTCGAGTTCTTCTGGTGATGTTAAGAAGAATCTTCTCACTGTTGGTGACGGTCTTGTTCATGCTAGAGTGGATAGAGAGCTTAACTATGAACTGCGTCGCCTACGTCCTTCTGAAGATGACAGTTATTATCATTGGAGTCTTGCCAAAATAAAAGAATCTTTTGGTTTGACTCATTTCGATATTTCCTTCTTTGATGGTGATGTAGACGTTCTGACTGAGGATATGATTAGAAATTTTCCTTATGATGAGAATTCTTTACTCATATCCGTTGGTCAGTTAGCTGTTGATCTTGTCCTTCCTTTGTACGATCCTGATGATACTTTCTTTATTGACGTCTTCGTTGACAGAGACAATCCCTCCTTGTGTCAGCAACTTCGTGGCATACAACTGTATACTGGTAATTTTTTCCGCCTTTTGTATGAGTGTTGGCTTCGTGCTCAAGGCCGTACTCGCATGAGATGTTACGACCCCTTTTCTTTAGCAATGGTTCGTCGAGAAGATTATACTCCTCAAAACTTCAACTTGACCTGGGGGGACTCTGTTCAGAGCTCTAACGTGGTGCCTTGGTCGGTTGGACCTCATCGATTTGCCCCTTCTGCTAAGCGAATCCGTGACAAGGTCCCTCTTTTGCTGGATGATTGTGATGATCCTGACTTGCTAGTGATCCCTGGGACAGTTAGTCTTCCTTTCCCTGCTGATCAGAGGCTTCGTCATAGTCGTGACCACCGATGGATGTGTACTCCTCTTCGTGTCACTGGTCCGTGGGTTGCTGGTTTTAGGAAGTCTCGGTCCCAGCCTGACTTTTTCCTTCCTCGCTTGATGAAAGACTTCTTCCACGCTATCGAACCTTTGTTGCCTGGCGCTTTAACCCGACTCCTTCGCGTGTATGTTTTTCTGCTTTTGTCTTCGGTTTCCTGTTATTATTATTTTTTTTTGATAGCATGCTTTTCTCCTGATTACCAGTCCCTGAGGGCTAGTGCACCTTCATCTAGCGTTAGTGACAATACTTGTACTCGAAAGAGAAAAGTTGGTACTGGGTTAGTGAAAAATATACCAGTTGGCGCTACTTCGTTGTCGAAGGTATGGGTAATTGATATCCTCTCTTTGTGCGTATGTAGTTGTCCCCCTTTGCCCGTGCCTTAGACAAATGATTTTGCGTTTTTTCAGCCTGCTGCTAGGAAGAAATCAAAGGCCGAAGTAAAATCTGTGGACGGAGTTGGTGAGCCCGAGGAGTCTTTTGCTTCTAGGGTGAGCGCGGGTGTTGAAGATAGCTCCGAAGATGTTTCCTCTGGTCACCATAGTGATGATGACGTTGCTGCTCGAAGTTACCCGCCTGCCCCTGTGGTTGTGGATATTATTGATGACGCCGATGTGCAAGACAGCCAGTATCCTGAGTTCTCTTCTGCTCTTGAAACACAGGTTAACATGAAAGATACGGATGAGCTCTTGTCTTGCTCCGCCGAAGTTTGCATCCCTTCTTCGTCTGGTCTTCTTGAGTCAGTGGTGAAATCTGCTACTCACGCCTCCCCCTTGTCCTTTGCTGTCGTAAAGCCCGTGGGCTGGTCTTCGTTCTTCATAAAAGATCTTGATCCTCCTTTGGGTTCACAAATGTCCATCTTCGATGACCGGGTTTCAGAGCTGAAGTCCGAACTTAATGCTGTTACGCTGTTGTCGGAAGAGTATAGGCGTGTTACTGAGGAATCTAGGGCTCGTGAAGAAACTGCGGTTGCCGAAGTTGTCCTCTTGAAATCCCATCTTCGTGATTTTGACGCTAAGGTAGCCGCTGCCGTCGCTTCTCAAACGGAGGGGTTGAGTCTCACCTACGCTCGTTCTGCTGCAATAACCGTGAACGAAGCTTTTGCTGAAGCCAAGTGCCACTTCCCTGACATTGCTTTTCCGAGGATGGATGTCCCTTAGTTGCCCTTTCTTGCGGAAGAAATTATTCGGAATTCCCTGTTTACACCTGCATTTTGACCTGTTGGGTGAATTTCTGGCCATTTCTTGCCTTCGTGTACCGGTCCTTCGTTTCTTGTAATCGGATGTATCCGAATGGTAACCTTGTTGATCATGAGATCTCCTCCTAGTGTCTAATTGTAATCGGATATATCCGAATGGTAACCTTGTTGATCATGAGATCTTCTCCCTAGTGTCTAATCGGATATATCTGAATGGTAACCTCGTTGATCATGAGATCTTCCCCTAGTGTCTACTTTTTCAGGCATTTCAACCTTCTTGGGTTAAGCATTATCTTTCAACCATCCCTGGCCAGGGGACGATTTAGGACATTAACCCGGGAGAAGGATTTTCCCACTAGGGGCGACGTTCGAGCTATCTCTATCATTGGGATTCTTACGCATCGCCTCATACATATTAATGAGGATCCTAGAGATGACCTGTGATCAGCAGGTATACTCATGTCATGACAAGCATATTATTGCGCTTAGGCTGCTAGCAAACTTATTATTGCACTTACATCGCTGTTACTTTTTAAAATTTTGTCACCTTTGGAGCAAAGAAAAGACATTTTATTAATATACTCCGCCATAGCGCCCTTCGTGGAAAGTAACATAAGATGAGTGGTGGAACTTCTGACTGGTAACTCATGCTCCTCCTTTGCCCTATGGGTAGTACTTCTTAATGTACCGGGCATTCCATGGGTGTTGCAAAGTGTCTCCCTGCATGTTTCTGAGGTAATAGGATCCCTTCCCTGCAATATCTTCAATGACATATGGTCCTTCCCATACGGGGTCTAGTTTGCCTCATTCAGTCTTCTTTTGGTATGGTGGTATCTACCTCATTACAAATTCTCCCACCGTAAAGTTTCGAAGAATTACCTTTTTGTTGTACTCCTTGGCTATCCTCTGTTGATAGTTTCATTCTTTGAAGTACAGTCTCCCTTCGTCCTTCTAGATCATCTAACTTTTCGTATATCAGATCCGTGGTTAGATTTTTCTCCCATGCTTCGGTCTTGGTTGTTGGGATGATAACCTCAGTGGGAATCACAGCTTCGATTCCGTAGGTCAGCATGAAAGGTGTTTCTCATGTTGTTTCTTTTCGAGTTGTTCGGTATGCCCATAGCACGTTGTGCAACTGTTCACACCATTTCCTTTTGTAGTTGTCGAGCTTCTTCTTTAGGATCAGGGCTATGGTTTTGTTCATGGATTCCGCCTGACCGTTGCTTTGTGGGTACGTTGGTGTTGATTTGATCTTTTGGATCTTGTAAGTATCGAACAACATATCGATGTTCCTCCCGCTAAGTTGTGCTCCGTTGTCAGATACTATAGTCGCCGGGATTCCAAACCTGCAAATAATGTGTTCAAAAAGAAACTTGAACACGTATCGATCTCTTATGTGGGCAAGAGGTGCAGCCTCTACCCACTTGGTGAAATAGTCAGTGGCGACTATCAGGAACCTTCGATTGCCTGACCCTGCTACAAGTGGGCCTACTATGTCCACTCCCTTTTTTGCGAATGGCCAAGGACTTAGTACGGCATTTAACTCTGTTGCTGGTGCTTTGAATTTTCTTGCAAATTGCTGACAGGCAAAACATCGTCTTGCCATTTCCAGTGCGTCTCTGTTCATGCTTGGCCAATAGTATCCTTGTAGCCGAGATTTCTGCGCCAGGGATCTCATGTCGTTGTGGTTTCCCGCGTCTCCATAATGTATGTCTTTTAAGATGTGCATCCCCTCCTCCTTCGTGATGCACCTGAGTAATGGCCCCAGGAACGTGGATTTGTAGAGGACTCCTTCTCGAAGGTGATACCTTTCCGCTCTTGAGGTGATCTTCTTTGCGTACTTAGGATCTTCGGGCAATACTTTGTCGCTTAAGTATTGGTGAAGTGGCATTCTCCAATCGTCTTCTACTTCGTTTCCTTCTGTGTTTGGTGGGCTGGATACTCCTTCCACGTCCATAACTTCTTCTTCCGCAGCTTCAGTATTAACCGATGGTGCATACACTCTTCCCACCTTGATGGACGTAACCTTGGGGTTCTGTAGCATAGATGATATATATGCCAACGCGTCCGCATGTCTATTATCCTTCCTTGTTACATGCCTGTATGTTACCTTTTCAATCTTCGCCGTAAGTTCTTGTGCTAACTTCAAGTAGGCAGCGAGGCATAAATCCAAAGTTTGGTATTTAAGCTCGATCTGCCTAATGGCAAGTTGTGAGTCGCTGGTGATTCTGACGTCCGTGATGCCCAACTCGATTATTAGTCGCAACGCGTGGATCACTGCTTCGTACTCCACGATGTTGTTTGTGTACTCCTCAAATTCCAATCTGAATGCATGAAGGATCTTATCTCCTGTAAGGGTGGTTATCACGATTCCTATTCTTGCGCCTTCTTTGTTGGAAGACCCATCCACAAACACTTCCCATCTTCGGGAGTTGACTGGCTCCAACAGGTCGTCAGGATCTTCTTTGTCTTCTTCGGCTCCTGGTATATCATCAATTTCTTCTTCGTCTTTGAGAGGTAGGTCCGCCAAGAAATCTGCCAATACCTGTGATTTTTCCGCCGTCCGAGGTTCGAATATAATTTTGAACTGTGTTATCTGCGCATTCCATTTGGCTATGCGTCCCACCCTCTCTGAATTTTGGAGGACCTGGCCGATTGGCGCCTTCGTTAGGACTCTCATTGTATGTGCGTTGAAGTAGGTCCGCAGTTTTTGGGTTGCAAATACGAGGGCTAGGATGATCTGCTCCATCTTCGTGTAGTTTCTTTCTGCGGGGTACATAGTCTTGCTGATGTAGTAAATAGGTATCTCCTCCTTCTTGTTTGTCCTGACTAGGACCGCACTGATTGCGCTGCTGGTTGCCGCCAAATACAGAGTTAGTACTTCGTCTTTGTCTGGCTTTTGTAGCGTCGGAAGGGTGGCTAGGTGCTCTTTGACTTTTTCGAAGGCCTGCTGGCAATCTTCTGTCCATGCGAACCTGCAATCCTTCCTTAGTGTGGAGAAGAAATCCTTGCATCTATCTGATGATCGGGCTATGAACCTTCCCAGTGCCGCCAGTCTTCCGCTCAATCTTTGAACGTCCTTCAGGTGCTTCGGTGATGGCATGTCCACCACAGATCTGACTTTCTCCGGATCCACCTCGATTCCCTTTTTGGTGACTAAGTACCCCAAGAATTTCCCGGAGGTCACCCCGAAGGTACACTTCTCCGGATTTACCTTCATTTTGCAACTCCGCATGGCTTCGAATATTTCTCTGAGATCCGCCAAGTGATCTTTCGACTTCAGACTTTTGACGAGCATATCGTCAACGTATACCTCCAAGTTTTTTCCAATCCATTGTTTGAATATTTTATCCACCAGTCTCTGATACGTGGCTCCTGCGTTTCTTAGTCCGAAGGGCATTCTTGTATAACAATATAGCCCTCTTGGAGTAAAGAAGGCAGTATGTTCTTGATCTTCTTCGGCCAGGTGTTGATGGTGGTTTTTGGCGACGAGGTCACAGGAGTAATTTCGCATCAATTTTTGGCGTCCTGGGATAGCTCGAGATAAGGTATGAATTTATTTTTACAGTAGGGATAAGATATTTGGTTGCTATTAGCCATATTTTAATATCTCGCGACCCTAGCCTAGTAGCATGGTCCATATCCCTGACCTACGTATTAAAATACATATGCATGCGCATTAGCCTAGCTCATGCTCGAGCCAAAACCCTAGGTGCTTCACGCCACTCCATGGCATACCTTAGAAGTCGCGGCATTGGCCATGCCAAAACTTTGGCCATGCCTAAAACCTTAGAAGTGCACGGTATGGGCAACGCCTAAAACTTGGCCACGCCTAAAACTTTGGGCATGCACGGCATTGGCCATGCCCAATCTTTGGGTACCCACGGCATTGGCCATGCCTCATCTTTGGATGCCCATGGTATTGGCCGTGCCTAACCCTTGGATGCCCGTGGCATTAGCTTTGCCTAGCCTTTGGAGGCTCGTGGCATTAGCTTTGCCTCATCTTTGGATGCCCACGCATCCTCCCTTACCTAATCCTTGGAGGCCCACGACTATCCCCTGCCTTAGTTTATGGGTGTCCATCACCATTAGCTTGCCCTAACCTTTGGATATCCATGTTAGTTAGCTTGGCATGATTTTGGGTGTCCATGCCACCTCTTTGGCCTGATTTTTGGACGCCCATGGCCGTTCCTCTCTTTAGTTTTTGGGCGTCCATACTTATGGCTCACCTTAATCTTTGGATGCCCATAGCATCCCCTTTGCTTAGTTTCTTGGACATCCACGGCCATGCCCTAGCTTATTGCTTGGAGGCTCACGGCCATGACTTGGCCAAACTTGTGGAGGTCCAGGATTATGCCTTGGCCAAATACTGGAGGCCTCATGATCATGCTTAGCCTAATTTTATGGGGGCCTTATAGTTGGCTCTTGCCTAATTCGTGGGGGTCTTATTGTTTTCCCTCACTTGTATTTATGGAGGTCCATGATCATTCTCTTCCCTTCACGGCTATCCTTTCCTTCTTTGAGCTAGAGTTCATCTTTTCCTAGCCTCCCCCTATTTATGGGTCCCCACTGATCCAAATCCTAGAGGATTATGGATCTTATTTAGTCCATAATACTCTAGTTTCCTAATCAAGTTCGGAAATCTGGCAGTTCAACTCACGTATTTCCTCATGGCGTGATTTTTACAGCCCAATCCGTGAGGAATTAGAAGGCGCTTCCTTCACGAAATATTTTCCTCTGTGAATTTCCTATAACATACTAAAATTTCAGATTTTTATCTAATATAGGCTGGCCTGGGCGATTTTATCAATGGAAAACATGCAAACTGTCCAGAAATCCGAAAATAACATAAATGTTGTGGCTTATCCTTTGCGCCTTATACCTAATTTCTCAAATAAGATTATTATACCATGCAACATGGCTTATTATGATTATTATGGCCTATCTTTAGGTCTTGTATTGGCAATGCTTATGCATTCTTGATGATGGCTACGCTGTGATAGCATCATTCGTCTGTTTTTCCTGATTATGGACTTGCTTCTATAAATCAGTGCTATAAATCCTAATCATGGCTCATGGCCATGACTTATATTATTTTGGACATTCATATGTCTTTATTACTCAGAGAATTGGTGCATTACATGCCACAAGCCAATTTCTCATATTTATGGCAAACCAAAAGTCGTATTTACTTGACTACTGCCACAGAGAGTTGCTGAAATCCTCTCGGTCTAAATGGCGATTGCATAGCTCAATCCTTAGACCTATCTTATCTTATCTAAATGGCGGTTGCTAGCTCGACCCTTAGATTTATCTCATTTTTTAAATGGCGATTGCCCGGCTCAATCCTTAAACCAAAACCTAAAAGAGACACACAAGCTTATCGCTTAATCTCTATCTTTACGCAAAAGTCCTGAGTTTACCAGTAATTGGTACGACTTTGCACTTGGTCAGCTTTGACTTAACAAATATTCAATCTTTAACAAATCTTACGAGAATCAAGTAAGTTACATGGGGGGATATTCTTTAGGGTTTTGGTTTGGCGGTCTACGGCACGTGTGATTGCAACGACACAATCACTTAACGGGAAGGAAAACTAAGTCGTGTGAACGTTGCTGAGAAGATGGGATAAGGTAGTGGGTTGTTAGTCTTCCCTATTATTAGGCGCAAGACTCTTAACAACTGACCCCACTCGTTCCTCACTCCCACTCTTCCACTTCTTCCACTTCTTACGAGATCAGTTGAGAATATATTGCTATAAATAGGTCACTCGACCAGTTTTGGAAATCATCTCATCCAAGAACATATAAGTTCAACAAGTTCAGTGCAAGTATAATCAAGTCTATCTTATCGATAATTGATTAACTCTTCTCATTCAGCATTTATTATCTAGTGAGAACTGAATATTCATCCTTATCTAGCAATATCAATCTCAATATCACAGAAAATCATAGCAATTCTCTGATCTCGTCTTTCTCTGCTTCCCTCCCTAAACCAACCCTAAAATCCTCTTCTTGTAACTGAAGCAATACTCGAACGGCCATTTCTTGGTTTAGGCGAGTCTTGTTCGATCTTGACCTCTCGAATTCATCACAATCTTTTATTACATCATCACACTTCATACTTTACCCCTCAGATTCTCTTTATTGTTTTACACCTAAAACACCAGGGCTATTTGATTATACCCCGAGTAGCCATCCATAAAAGATAGTAACTCGTGACCTGAAGTTGTATCGACCAGTTGGTCAATGCTTGGTAAGGGATAATTGTCCCTTGGGCAGGCTTTGTTAAGATTGCTGAAGTCGATGCAAATTCTTACGCCTTCATTCTTCTTCGGTACTATCACCATGTTTGATACCCAGGTTGGGTACATTACTTCTCTGATGAATCCAGCATCCATCAGCTTTTGGAGCTCCTTTTCGACTGCTTTGTGATATATGGGGGCTACCTTCCTTATCCTCTGCTTGAACGGTGGTGTATTCGGATTTATCCGAAGGTGATGGGACACCACCGACGGATCTATCCCTGGATATCCTTCATTTTCCACGCAAATACATCCAAGTACTCCTTCAGTAGCTCTTTCAGTTTCACTTCCATAGATTCCTCCAACAATGTTCCCATGCTTACCTCTCGTGGTTGTTCTTCAGTTCCAATATTGATTTTCTTCGTTGGTTCGACGGATGTGAATAGTTGCTTCGGGGCTCCTTTAGGAGTGACGTTCTGTAATTGTTATTTGTCCCTAGTCGATGTTGATGCCATCATTACAGCTGGGAGTAACGATGTCGTCTGTGCCGCCTTAATTTGCTCGTTGTATTCCTCGTACCGCTTTTCCTTCTCCTCTTCCTTTCGCTTCCCTGTATCCTTCTTAAGTGCTTCTTGAACTTCGTTGTGATATCGGGCTTCGGCGGCGTCACACCTTCGTGCATCTTGTTGGTCTCCTTTGATCTCCGTTTCTCCGTAAGGAGTAGGAAATCTTAGGTACTGGTGATATGTTGAAGCGGTTCCTCTTAGACGGTGGACCCAGAGTCTCCCCATGATGGCGTTATAGGGTGAGGGTGAATCGACAACGCTGAATCTTGCCATGGTCTTCATCGGTCCTGCGTCTACCTGCAGAACTTTTTTTACCTTTGGTCTGGATGTGGATCCGTTGAATCCATAAATCGTACACGTAGATGCGTCCATTTGCCCGTCCTTCAACCCCATCCGAAGATAAGGTTCGTAGAAAAGAACGTTAAGTGAACTTCCTCCATCTATTAGTATCTTGGAAACATTCCACCCGTGGATTGGTAGAGTAACCACCAGAGGATCGTTCTGCATTTCGACATCTTGGTTGATGTCTTTGGTGGAAAAGGTGAGCGGAGTCGCCATCCACTCCTCCCATTCGTCGGTTAGCCTTTCGTTTAGCTTGAATACTCCGTGCTCCGAGGTGCGCCTTCTTGTTCTTAAGTTGTTGCATATGTCTCCTGGTAACGAGGGCTTATTCTCCTGCTGGAATGTAATCATATTGAGCGACCTGTAACCTTCGGATAACCGTATTGTTTTTTCCTGTGCTGCTACGTTTGTTGTCGGGGCCGCCTGCCCGGGTAACAGGACATATTGCCCGAAGTATCCTTGATTGATATACTTCTGGATCGTGTTTTTTAGGTGTTTGCACGCGTCGGTATCGTTCCCTTGGGTCTGATGGTATTCACAGTAATCCTTATGGTTCTTGGCTTCATCTCTTTGCTTACCTCGGGTTGATGGATACGTGAAATCTTGCTGTCCTCTTTCTTTCTTCAGAATCTCCGAGAATGGCAAGGTTAAGCTAGAATAGACCATATCCGCATAGTCCCTCCTTTCTCCGTCTCCTAGCTTTGCATCCTTGTACATGGGTTTCTTTTCGTATCCAGAGGTGACATCCTTCTCCGCTGAGCGCTTTCCTGTTTCTGGTACAACTTCTACTGAGTTTGCTCTTTGTGGGATACTCCGGTCTTGTGCGCGTGGGTTATCCCTTTGAATGTCCTCTAATATGATGTACTTGTCCTGAATGACACGAAGTTCTCCTTCAGTCGCCGGTGTATGAGCATGTAATTCCACGAAAATAGAAGACGCTTTATCCAACCCGAACTTGTAGCAATTAATGTTAATCTCCGGGTTAACCTTCCCTATCGCCTGACACACCTTTTGCCATCTCTCCGTGTACGCCTGAAGTGTCTCTCGTGGACCGATGGCTAATGCAAATAGCCTATCTAGCCCCGCCTTAGTAGCCTTGTTATACATGTAAGTCTCCACGAAGATATCAGATAGCTCTTCGAAGGGGTCTATCGAATGCGGTGTCAAGTTATCAAACCATACCAGTGCTATGCCGGTAAGGCGGGATGGGAAATACCGGCACAACACTACGTCATTGGTATCCCAGTAGGCCAACACCCGAAGGTAGTATTTTAGGTGTGCTGCCGGGTCGGTAGTTCCGTCATAGCAAGCGAAATTTGGCAGTGGGCACTTCGGTGGTATTTTACTTCGTTCGAGCCTGACAGATAGAGGAGTCGTCCTAGCTTCCTGCTTGGCTTCCTCCAATTCGTATCCTCCTTTCTTAGACTTTAAATCCTCCAACTGGTCCATGACGGCTTTCAACTGAGTGGCCATTTCTCCCATATGCGGTGGTGCTGTCGTCTCTCCTCGCTGTTGAGACTGCATCCCGTGGCTTTGAGTTTGGCATGTTCTTCCGTGTGAGACAGAATGACTAAGAATGTTTTGGATCTCTCTTTGCGGCAGGTTGATCCTCCCTTGGTACCCTCCTGGTATGCACACGGGTGGTGGTGCCCGAATCCTATTCCTTAGCGAAGAGTAGCTCCGTGGTGCTTCTGAATTGACCTCGTCATCTCCTCTGGGTTGGTAGCTCCGGGCTCGCGATTTTCGTTCCCTCGCCTCGGTTCTATCCCGCAACGCCTGATTTTCTTGTGCCTAGGCGTACAAAACCTCGTCCTGTTCTTTCTGGTCTTGGAGTAGAGCTTCCAGCCGCGCTGCTAGTTGAGATTCGTTCGTTCCTTCAGCTCCATTGTTGACTTCGTTGTTGATGACTGGTCCCACTTCGTTGCCTGATTCTTCTGAGGTGGTTGTGGTATGAACTGACACCGAATTCACTGTTTGTTCGACAGGGGTGCGGTGGATTTGTTCTGGTCCTGGATCTGCTTCTTCTTCAACCATTTCCTCTGCGGGTAATGGCATTCCGTACAAAGGATTCCTATCCCTCGCTGGTTAGCCGAATATTGCTGCCATACTCCTGTGTGTACTTCGTGGACGATTGACCGCCTCCTCTAGATCAAGGTTGATATCTCCTTGATCCCTTAGTGACCGTAATCTACTTCGTGTTAGCACGGGTTGCTGTCGACTTCCAGCTACCAATGGCCTTGCTTCGATAGCCATGAGTTTTTCCACTCCTTTTCCTATTGTTATGTCAAAAAAGAGAGGAGGATGGTAGAATGATTTTCGGGAATGCAAACTTCCCTTGCACAGCTACTTTCCCGGGGAGTTCTAGAGGGTAGTGATAGCTTTTTTTTTCCTAACGATGGTCTGAACTATTTGTTAAGAAATTACTTCGGTAAATTTTTCAACAAGAAATCCTTTTTGATGGATTTGGAGGATATCGTCTGCTTGTTGCCTTTACAACCAAGCTCGTTTCTCACTCTCAGATCATACTTCACCAGAACGTGACATTAATCTTTTGGTGGTCCTCCAAACCGAGTTTAAAACCAAATATAAAAGGTGATAAAGAAAAGGAAATAACTCAACTTTTGTTAAAATCTGGTTGTTTTGAAATATACAAGGAACTGGTCCCTGTTTCTAGCGCCAAACTGTTGATACTAATTTTCCCATATCATACTTCAAGTAAAAATTGTTAG
>JAJJMA010344065.1:0-13790 GCA_023529015.1 Papaver nudicaule
AGAATTGGGATATAGACAAAGTAGTAGAGACCTTGAAGACGAAGACAGAGATTACCAAGAAGACATCATATATTCTTCATCGACAAAAGGTTATTAGGGGTTGTGATATTATATGGAATTTCTTCTATTCTACTTGTTATATCTTTCGAAATAGTCAGTTACTTTAGTAAAGATACTAATAGCGTTTGAGATTCATATCTTGTTTACATAACATGTGTTGTGTTGGTGTACTGAAAAGCAGGGGTACCGAAATACAACCAACTTTTCGTTTGGGCTCGTGAGTCTGATGAGAAGATATGGACGAGAATCTGTGTAACCGGAGTTAGGATCACAAATGATCAGTCCCTAACACAAGACAAGTCTTGGTAAATCCCTCGAAATAATTTGGGACCAACTCAACGGTTAACACGCATTATATCTCTGATTATATAATTAAAACAATCAGAAGTAGTACGTTATTATAACCTTTGAGTTGGTCCCAAATCCTTTCGAGGGATTCACCAAGACTTGTCTTGCGTTAGGAACTGATCACTTGTGATCCTAACTCAGGTTACACAGATTTGGATATTGATTTTTGAGATCGTCCATATCTTACCATAAGACTCACGAGCCTAAACGAAAAGTTGGTTGTATTTCGGTACCCCTTCTTTTTCAATAACGCTATATGGCCTTATTTTCAAATTCACCCGAAACGAAAAGGTTATTCTTACAAGATCAATGGATATTTAGGGGTAAGACACTATGCAACTCAATTGGTTTATTGGTGGTTGACGCGTAAATGGTTTCCTTTATCAGATGCTTTAGAGGGGAACCTCAAAAAATTAGTAGCAAATAGGAAGGTGCAATTTTTTCTTCCTCCGAAAAACCCGAATCCAAATCAGGTATTTAATGATTAAATATATAAGGTTAGCTTATGGATGTAGTTTGATGCATTATCATTTTGATTTTGACTTTAATCCTAAATTTTTAGGAAAACGTAACACATCATGGTATTTTTGAGTTTCTACACAAAGATTTAATGGTAGGTTTTTGATCTCATGGAATTGAAAAATCCCTTTCTTGGAAAGGAGAATGTTGTTCAAATTTGGAAAGGTTAAAAAATTATGGTATATTTTAGTCTTAAAAAATCTATGACAGGTTGCATTTTTCCTCGAAAAGTTGAGCGTTAGCTGACTTAACAAAAAGCATGATGGAAAATTTGTGTTGAGGCATGTTTGCAATGTTGTAAAAAAAAAAATGGATACAAATGTATAGTGTACAATAAACTGGGGGCACATCAGTAAATCAACCAATAGTTCTTTTAAACTTACTTGAGGAAATCTAACCTACTTCTAGCACCAAAAACATCAAATAATGGGTATTTCGAATTCAGCTAATGTTACCATCTCTTTATCCTTAAACTGGTTATTTCGAGGCTTATTCTTCGTGTTATTCGAGTTGTTGTCGATGATTGAAAAAAATAAGTTTAATTTTGTTTCTTGCTCTTTCTTTTGGTTTAAAAATAGTTTAGGTTTTCAATTACAAGGGAAGGGCATTTTAACAACCTCTATTAATTTTGGATAACTTAGACATTTTCTAATCATACGGACACCCCCAATACACTACCTAGACATTTTAATCCATTTGGAGCCCTCCTAGAAATTCCTAGCGCTCCTAAAAAAGGATTCTTTTATAACAAGGTTATTTTAGAGGCTTCTCATCTTAAGGAGAGGCTTCACATTACTAAACCTATCATAGGTGGGTGTTAGGGGGTGTCTAATAATGATTTGCATCAAAATCAAACCCCTTTTCCTTCTTTCTCAAAACCAAATCACCGTCAATCAACTAAATTACTTATTTCACATCTAAATCAGAATCTCTGTTTCTCTCAGTACACCATGGAGATTGGATTATCACAAGATGGAAGTTTCTGATGGATCTCTGGGATCGAATTTGCTCTGCTCTTAGAGCTTGGTATATTCTTTTATTACAAATTATGTTTTCATAAATGAGATTCTTTCTGTTTGAAACTATAACTAAAATTCTGGGGTTTTATTGATATGCATGAATATTACAGTTCATGATGTACCTAAGAAAAGATCAATGGATGTCAGGTTTTTTTGTGGCGTTGCTTATAGGTATCATTGGTTGGGGATATGGATTATATCATGGAAGTTTTGATATAATTGAAGACGATTACAATACAACAATTGACAAGTTACGTTCGCTGAATCTCGATAACATTGTCAAACATTCTGGCAGTAAGACAGAGATCATATGGGAAGATCATTGGAATCTACAGAGACATGACTATAACCCCTTGATTACTATTCAAGATCTCCTTGCCTTTATGTTATGTAGAGATGGTGAGAAGACCCAATTTCTCATTTCTACAGAAATTAGGATTCGGTGAAAGACAAATAACGTCATTGGTGATGCTTGAATAAAGTGAGTGAATTTTACAATTGAATTTTCCAGTACCTGATTGCTTTAAAAAAAAAAACTATGACGGTCCAGGTGGTGGCGGCGGCGGTGGTTCAGGTGGTGTTGGCCGCAACGGTGGTGGTGGTACTAATTTTAAATACCAACTAAATTAGTACTTCTTCATGCGCACCACCAGACCTGCAGCAGTTGTACAAGCTCAATCTCACTTCGATAGTCACCTTTTTCGAATCTTGCGACAACTAATCACAAGTAATGGGCCTGGTTTTGGTCCCCTACAGCAGCGTCTCGCCTCATTACCTATTAGGGATGGTGGTCTCGGCTTATACACCATGCATGATACGAGCCAATATTTCTTCTTGGCTTCATGTGCTCAAACGAGGTCCCTACAAGACACCATCCTTCGTAGTGCTTGCATCTCTGGCACTAGCCCCGTTTTTCAGCATGCTCTTGCTAACTACATAGAGGTATGTGGCTTCCTACCTTCTGATTTTAGCATCGTCGACACTGCCCCCCATCTCATGAGAACCCTGACTGTCCCATATTTCGAAGCCGTTAAGAAGGGTATGCCATCAAAGTACCACATGACAGAGCGTGATTCAGTCTTATGGCAGTGTAACAAAACTAAGCACGCACATGATTATCTTATGACTATTCCTACATGTGGGCTTAACCAGTGCATTGGGCCGCGCCAGTTCAGCTTCGTCCTTTGTTATCGTCTAGGCATCCCTCTTTTTAAAGAAGGTGGTTTATGTTTGTGCTGCAAAAGAGAGATAAATGCTTTTGGGGATCATGCTCTACATTGTGCTAGCGGAGTAGGCCTTAAATATCGTCATGATCTTGTCCGCGATACAGTTGCATACATTTGCTTCAGATCAGGCGTGCCAGCAAGGAAAGAGGTAGCCTTGGGTTTCCTTTCTGAGGTAAGGAGTGAGTTGAGGCCTGCTGATATCCTGGTCTACAATTGGCATAACGGTCAAGATATTTGCTTTGATGTTACTGGTGTTTCACCTTTCACAGGTGGCGGCGTCCGATCTTTCACACCAGGTCATGCTATTCCTGATGCTATAGCTCGCAAGCATACCAAATACTTGGATAAATGTAGAATTCATGGGTATGGTTTGGGTGTTCTTGCTTTCACGACTTTAGGTGAGCTTGGGGATGATACTGTAGCCTTTCTGAAGAGACTGAATAATTGCTTAGCTAGCCAAGACGTAAATTTAAGAATTATCAATTTTCTTTTCTATAGGATATGTGTTATTCAGAAAGGTGTTGGTGCCCAGCTAACCAATCATCTGGAAAATGTAAATGATAATTAAATGCCAAAATGGCTGATGTATAAACTAAACGAAGCGGTTCCATGAACAAAGGGTTTTTGAAAAAAGAATGGACAAACCATCATGACCGTCGGTTGCTTTAAATCTAAGGGACCATATAACGGATGATATGGCAAATTTTTTAGACCATCTTTTTTATACGGCTCAAGCCAAGCCAAACCTCTATAATTTTTTTTTAATAATAGGAAAGATTAAAAGAACCCTAATTGTTTTACAGTCTCACAGGTCAAGTTCTTCTTTTCATCGTGCTACCGTAAATATTCATCATTTACACGATACCTAAGGCACTAGTTACAATTACATATTGATGTTTATTTGAACTATAGATGTTACTTGATCTAAAAATGTTCAACTTCTAGGCAAAGGCTAATCCAGAAAAATTCACAGCCAAATTCCATCGGTTACAAGTTACAGTAGATGAGATTCCCACGTCTTCCAACACTACCAAATTCCCTTGGGAAAACGTTATGGAAAAACTCGAATATGGATCTAGACTTTCATATATGGAAGTTAGTACATGATAGAAAAGCATGAAGCAAAACATACAGAGATTTGTCAGTAGCATCAATAACAACTCCGCATTCTGTATGTGCGACTTTGCAAATATTAGACATCACGGCAAATACAGTTGATCCAAAAAAATTATTCAAAATTGGCTAACAATGTTCTTTAATAATTGCCCGATTTGCCGTCAAGAAGAAATCTCCATCTTGCCGTCAATGTTATTCAAAATAGTCATCTTTCATTTGCAGCATGTGCAAACTTTTCAATGTCTGTAAATGCTAGTTGCACCCATCTTGTCACTTTGCTGATGCTTTAAAGATCAATCCGGATTACGAGACGTATATACAAAGTACTACGAAAATAAGCTATATTTGCTTAATTAAGGATTTCAAAGAAAGGCAAAAAGATTCTCAGAAGAAGATCAAATATAGATTCTTAAACGCATAAAATTCATATCATACAGATATGTACTGCGCAACCATTTTATTATCTTGGAGAAGAAAGGTAAACGGTTTATATGAGAAAACACGATTTTGGAGATTCAACACAGATTTATTTTAGGGATTTCCCAATTTTTTAGATCGGCTCGGCTAACCTTTAGCCGTTTAAGAATATGAATGAAAAAATGTGCCACATCATCATTGATATAAACCGTCAGATTTACTAAAAAGAAAGGTCATGATGGTTTGTCCATTCTTTTGTCAAAAACCCTTTGTTCATGGAACCGCTTCGTAAACTAAATTAAGAAAACAAATTAGTCTAATGTGATAAGGGGTTTCTGGTTTTATTTCAAAATGGCTCTATTTTGTTTTTATTATGGAAGCCATTCTTAAAAATGACAAGCCTCATGTATCACCATGGAGATTGGATTATCACAAGATGGAAGTTTCTGATGGATCTCTTGGATCGAATTTGCTCTGCTCTTAGAGCTTGGTATATTCTTTTATCTCAAATTATGTTTTCATAAATGGGATTCTTTCTGTTTGAAACTATGGACTAAAATTCTGGGGTTTTCTTGATATGCATAATATAAATATTACAGTTCATGATGTACCTAAGAAAAGATCAATGGATGTCAGGCTTCTTTATGACGTTGCTTATGGGTATCATTGGTTGGGGATATGAATTCTATCATGGAAGTTTTGGTATGATTGAAGACGATTACAATACAACAATTGGCAAGTTACGCTCGCTGAATCTCGATAACATTGTCAAACATTCTGGCAGTAAGACAGAGATCATATGGAGAAGATCATTGGAACCTACAGACACATGACTATAACCCCTTTGATTACTATTCAAGATCTCCTTGCCTTTATGTTATCTACCGTAACATTGTCAAATATTATGCTATGTAGAGATGGTGGGAAGACCCAATTTCTCATTTCTACAGAAATTAGGATTCAGTGAAAGACAAATAACGTTATTGGTGATGCTTGAATAAAGTGAGTGAATTTTACAATTGAATTTTCCAGTACTTAATTGCTTTAAAAAAAAAAAATATGGCGGTCTAGGTGGTGGCGGCGGCGGTGGTTCAGGTGGTGCTGGCTGTAACGGTGGTGGTGGTACTAATTTTTTATACCAACTAAATTAAAAAAACAAATTAGTCTAATGTGGTAAGGGGCTTATGGTTATATTTCAAAATGGCTTTATTTTGTTTTTATCATGGAAGCCTTTCTTATAAATGACGAGCCATATTTCAAAAAAATAATAAAAAATGACAAGCCTCTATCTTTGTTTTATAACTTCTACAATACAACCAGGCCGTGCCATAAGACTTAGCGTTACGGGTCCGTCAAACATTTCATTTTCGTAATTTTGAGAGGGAAAAACTTAAATCTGAAATTTAACGCGAAGGCGGGAAAATTTAGGTTTTCAACTTTCATTTTGACATTTCCCCGCCTATATAAAAACCCTCTCCCTAGATACCGATTTCATTTCTTATCACTCCCTCTAAACCAAATCTGCAAAATAATCAAAAACCTATTCCATTTCATTTCAGATTTACGATTTTTTTTGTTTCGTCCCCATGGATAAAGAACAGCAAAGCTATCAACAGCATGAGATTGAGAAGAAAGGGCAAAAGCGAAAAATTGAAGAAGTGATTGTAGTAGAAGAGGAAGAGGAAGATGTGGAAATAGAAGAAGAAGAAACCGCATCTCTTACCTGGGAACGTATTCAAGTAATTGAAAATGAGGTTACCGAGCAAGTTACAGTCTTAAACTCAACCTTTTCTTGGGGTGTATTTGATCGAGCCGCGGCCAAACGAGCAACCTATGTTATCGCAGATCTCGCTAAATCTGGTAATTTAAGTTCTAGATCTGTTTTATTTAGCTGGTGTTCGACTCTTTCTCGATTGATTTTGATTTTGATTTTTATTGATTTCATTTTGCAGAAGAAATTGTGAATGTGATTATAGATTGCAATGCGATTCCAGCTCTAGTGAAGCATCTTCAAGCTCCTCCATCTCCATTACCTTCAGGTGACGATGGAAATTATGAGAAGCCTTTTGAGCATGAGGTTGAGAAAGGGTGCGCTTTTGCCCTTGGATTGCTTACCAGTAAGGTAAAAACCCCAAAGAAGTTTAACCCTAGATTTTTATTTTTTATTTTTTTTTTTAAATTTAATTTTAGCTCATGATTAGTGCTTGAATATAAATCATTCAATTTGGGTAACCAAACTGAAATCTAGATCTTTATCTTTTGATTTTCATTTTTATTTAGGTATTATATGATTTTGTTCAATTTGGGTAAAAAATTGAAACCCTAGCTGTCAGCGTGTGGTTTACACTAGGTTGCTTGGAGGTGTTTTTAGCCTTTTACCTCTCTGATGTACTCTGGTTCTGACATGTTTATCCTGACGTTGGTATTTATTTTGATAATCAGCCGGAGCATCAGCAACTCATAGTTGATGCTGGTGCTTTACCACACCTTGTGGAGCTATTAAAAAGACGCGAATGTGGTTGTAACTCTCGGTCAGTTAATAGCGTTATTCGAAGAGCAGCTGATACAATCACTAACCTTGCTCACGAGAATGGTGGAATAAAAACTTCAGTCAGGTCTGTTTCCGCAAATGCTTGTATATTATATTTATCACTTCCAAGATTCAACAAACTTAACGCGATTTTTATGTTGTGGATGGATTTTAGGATTGAAGGTGGACTTCCTCCTCTTGTTCAGCTGCTTCAGTATCCTGACACAAAAGTACAGAGGGCAGCTGCAGGGGCATTGCGAACTCTTGCATTTAAAAATGACGAAAACAAGAAACAGGTAAATGGGTTCTCCATTATATGATACATATGATTGGAAGCTCTATAAACTTAATTTTAATTCCATTTGTTTATATTCTTACAGATTGTTGAATGTAATGCTCTACCTATTCTTGTTTTAATGCTTCGATCAACTGATGCTGCTATACATTCTGAGGCGGTAAGCCCTTTTTCCTCTAAACAAGATTTGCATATAAGTGAATTGTATGAAATATTCTTACATCCTCTTGTTAAATTCACGTCTATTTCAGGTAGGGGTGATTGGGAATTTGGTCCATTCATCCCCAGATATAAAGAAACAAGTGCTCCTTGCTGGAGCTTTACAACCTGTTATTAGTTTGCTCAGGTAATTTCGGATTATGTTCATGTCTCAATCATGATGGATTGTCTCACTCATTTGCTAAAACAGTGAGTTTTTGTCTTCATTGTTGAGTATTAAAGCTCTAATGTGAATTTCTTAATTTGATAACAGTTCCTGCTGTTCGGAAAGCCAGCGAGAGGCAGCTCTTTTGATTGGCCAGTTTGCAGCTACAGATTCAGATTGCAAGGTCTTTAACTTGTGGCTTTTCTATCTATTTATTTATTTTCATTTATTTTTTTTGATTTTGTGGATTATCTTCTTATAATTGTGATCCTATAGTTACATCTGTTATCATTGTCACCATTGTCTAAGCCTCCAGGGTAGTGTGCTACATCCCATTCCGTTATTCCTGTCTAAATGATGTCTTTTTGCAGGTTCACATTGTTCAGAGAGGTGCTTTGCAACCTCTAATTGCAACGCTTCAATCTACGGATCTACAGCTCAAGGAAATGTCAGCTTTTGCTCTGGGAAGACTGGCTCAAGTAATTACTTCTATGACAACCTCTTTTGGTAATTTTCTAAGTATATTGTACTTGTATGACAGTGTTTAACTAGAAATCTGCAATTTCAGGACACCCATAACCAAGCTGGCATTGTTTATAATGGTGGCTTTTTGCCTTTGCTTAAACTTCTTGATTCAAAAAATGGTGCTCTGCAACACAATGCTGCATTTGCTCTTTATGGTTTAGCTGACAATGAGGTACAGTCAACACTCATGGAGCTCTGGACAACTCACTGCATTTTATTATGTCCACATATCTTGGTTCTATTAGTGAATTATGTTCCTTTTTTCCCCGTAGGATAATGTTTCAGAATTTGTCAAGCTTGGAGCTGTGCAAAAGCTGCAAGATGGAGAGTTCATTTTCCAGGTGTGCTCATGTTTCATTCTGAGTGTGATGTACAAGTATTATTTGTAGTTGTTTCTCTTATATTTGATATTCCATGTCTCCATTTGTAAAGTATGCATTGTAAGGATCTTTAGTTTACTGTGTCATTCATCTTAGAAGTTTACCTATTAATTTATGGATGTTTTAAACGCGTTTGCAGGCAACAAAAGATTGCATAGCAAAAACTTTGAAAAGATTAGAGGAGAAGATTCATGGACAAGTGAGTTTCTCATATCTGTTGATACAACTTTCCATGTATACAGATATTTCATTTACTATGCAGATCTCTTGTTAGAGTCCTACTTATAGTCTTGCTATGTTTTTTACTGATAGGTCTTGAGTCATTTGTTATATCTGATGCGCGTAGAAGATAAAGTTGTTCAAAGAAGAGTTGCCTTGGCTCTTGCTCATCTTTGTTCCCCTAATTATCTAAGGGAAATATTCATTCATAACAATGGTATAGCATTTAACTGTAACCTTCTTGTTCAGTCAGGCATTTGTTTCCAAATGACTATGTTCTTCCTTCCCATTTTTGTACCATGTGTTTTCTTAATCTCAAGAAATTAATGTTTGCTATTGTTTTGATCCCGTAATTTCCATGCAGGATTAGAGTTGCTTTTGGGGCTTCTCAGTACTACCTCTGTAAAGCATCAGAGAGATGGCTCTCTTGCCTTGCACAGCTTAGCTAACAAAGCCATGTTGCTCTCTCCCGTTGATGCAGCTCCTACATCTCCAACGACTCAGGTTTTGCTTCTTTTTCTAAATTTTCACAATCACGGGATCAATAAGAGTCTTTTCTTCCTTTTTCTTGCTTTTCCCTCAAGTGCCTATTTGACAGCAAATAGTTGTGGCTGCAGGTTTATCTGGGAATACAATATGTCAATAATGCTACAGATTCTGATGTTACCTTTTTAGTTGAAGGTTGTAAATCAGCCTATAGCTTTGTGCATTTTCAGACTTCCTTACTACCTTTGCAGTCAAATATAAAGTTTGTTTGAGTAACTGCTGGTACTAATGTTTATCATCATTCTTCAATTATGTTCAGGCACACAATTCTATGCACATAGGAGCACATTGCTTGCGTCTTCAGACATATTCCGTGCAATGTTTGATGGTGGTTACAGGGTGAGTTTTACTTAAAATTACGTTAATCTAACTGTAGTCTAATTATCAAGTATTTCTTTCAAGCTGAACCTCTCAAATAGAAGTAGATGGTATAACATTTGAATGTTTTTCCTTCTTTGGGGAAATGGTTTCAGGAAAAAGATGCGAAGGCTGTAGTGATTCCAAACATAAGATTGGAGATTTTTGAGCTGATGATGAGGTATGTGATTTTCCTTTCTCTTGCATTAACATTACAGACCTCTGCCCAATAGGGGGTTAGCGATGTTCATTGATTCTTTTTTCTTGGACATTCAGGTACATTTATACAGGCTCAGTCGATGTTCCAATAGAAATTGCAGAAGATCTCCTTAGAGCTGCAGATCAATATCTCCTGGAGGGCCTTAAGCGTCTATGTGAGAATACAATTGCTCAGGTGAGTAGACATATTCAGTTTTGAAATATTATTTATTGTCTCTTTTCCCATTGATATCATCAACTGAAATCTCCATGAACAATTGTTGAATCCTACTCTTTTGCAGCATATATCTTTGGACAATGTTTCAAACATGTATGAACTTTCAGAGGCCTTCAATGCTTTGTCTTTGAGACATTTGTGCATCCTATTCATTTTGCAGCATTACGAGAAATGGATTAAAAGGCCAGGGTATTCTCTCTCTCTCTCTCTCTCTCTCTCTCTCCCTCTCTTGTAAGTTTGTGTCCAACAAATGTAATTGTGTGACATACAACCCTGGGTATTTTCCTACCGTCTGACATTATTTTGTTTGATTTGCAGTTCTGTTCACCTGATCAAACGAGCAATACCCGAGATCTGTGGCTTTTTCTCAAGATCACTTCCCAAGACGAATCACTTTCCCCAAGACTGAGTTTGATTGGTGCTCTGACCTTTTGAAGCTCTCTAAAGAGGGCTACAAAACTTTTGTACAGTAAGGTAGATATTGTCTCCACCAACCCTTGCAGACTAAATTGGTGGTATCTTAATGGAGTGCTGAAATAATAGAAGCCCGAAGTTGGATCACTCTGAAGTAATATATTCTTGTACATTTTGACATGGTCTGCATTCAGTGTCACAAATACTGAAGTAACTCATATCTTCATTAGTTCTTTTGTTGCAATCTAGAGTCTAGACAGAAGTAACTCAAATTTTGTAGTTTTGAAGAAATCTGTATGGTTGACACTAGAGCATCTAATAAAGTCCCCCCCTTTTTTTTTTTTACTGAATCATTCGAAAGTCTAATTGTTCAAAAATTGAACAGTTTATGCAGAAAATCTGATTCTAAGATACTGCTTTCCCTTATGTAACATTCCGTTACTTCATTTTCTGTAAAAATGTAATTGAATTATAACAATGTAAACAAGGAATGATCAATTGCTGGTGAGACTGAGAAAATCTGTTCACGACCTGGTATCTGGCCATCTTTGGCTCTTAGCCTCAGGGCACCCAGTTAATCCAAAGGACTTTATATTTTGGTAGAACTGTATAAGTTCTATCAATTATTTTTTGTCTGAGGATTCAAAACGTAGACCTCCACCTTACAGCGCCTAGCACACCAACAGCCTATGGGACATACAAAATATGCAGTGAACTTGCTATCATTCTCCACCTCCTTCATGAGGGTAATTTCGTCACTTTCTGGACAATAGTTCAATGACTTTAGATACGCTCCATTTGGAAACAAAGTTTTTAAACGCCTCATTGACTAGAAGAGCCGTTGTCACAGACTCACAATGAGATAAATTTAACGGTCCACATTCTTTTCAAATTCAGGTATAAGATAAATCCAACGGTTCATATTGATTTAATTCAAAATTCAAATCGAAATAAAGAACATTCTACTACCTATTGGACCGTTTGAAAGAAACCTTAATCTCATTTTTCTTTTATTTCTCTCTCTCTCTCTCTCACCCCCTCATCTCTTCTCTTCTCATCTCTCTGAGTTTAACATCCGAAGACGAAAACCTCAATCAAAAATAGCTTTGGTAGTAATGGAAGGTAGGAAGGGGAAATTCTTTTCTTTGTATTACTACTTATTCTTCTATTATATTTTTCTTGTAATGAAAAATTAATTGTTTTGTGTTATTTTATCAGAGAAAACCCTAGAAATTGAAATAAAGGACATGGAGGAAGGGGAAATGCTTCCAGATCAAGGTACATAAACCATATTCCTTCGATTAGTGCTTTTCTTGTTGTTGTATGCTTAGATCTAGGTTTCGTTTGACTAGAAATCAAATTCTTTGAATCGTTTGTTTCGTGAGTTCTTTCGTTTCATTAAGGGTTTGGTGAAATTGATGGATTTGAGATTTTTTTTTAGGTCAAATACAAGAAAACACCATTTCAATGGAGGAGGAAAACTCTGTTACAGATCAAATTAAAGAAACGGAGTCATCATCTTGTGAGGATCAGAATTGTAACCCAATTCTGAAGAAACTTGATGATCTAAGTACTCAAATCAAGGTAAATTTTGTTAAAAAACTATAGACTATTAATTATTTTCTTTTTCTATTTCTTTTGACACATAATTTTTGGTTGCTTCTGTTTTCAGATGTTAAAGGCAGGTCAATCTGTTCTATCAGATGAAGCAAAGGTTGTCGCTGGTGAATCTTTTCCTGGTACTGATGTTTCTGTTGCTCTTCTGCGTCTCGGTACGTTTTCAGCACCTAGAGTATGTTTGTTTTTCTTTTGAGCAATTTTCTTTTTCTTATTGTTATTGATTTTTTTTTGGTGTGTATTTTTCGAGTAAATAGGTAATGAATATGAAGATTTAAAGAAGAAATTTCTTAAAGAGAGTTCTGAGAGGAAGCGGCTTTACAATGAAGTAATTGAGCTTAAAGGCAATATAAGGGTATTTTGTAGATGCAGGCCTTTAAATCAGGATGAAATTGCAAATGGGTTTTCATCTGTAGTTGAATTCGATCCATCTATGGAGACTGAGTTACAGATTACAACCTCTGATTCGTCCAGAAAGCAATTCAAGTTTGATTATGTCTTTGGTCCCCAGGGAAATCAAGGTAATAATTGAATTGAGTTTAAATAGAAAGATTTAGTTGATGAATAGCACTTAGTTTTGTTGATTTTTATTATCTGTGCTATTGTTTGAAGCTGTCTATTTATTTTAAATTTAATTTGCAGAGGCTGTTTTTGCTCAAACTGCACCTGTGGTGACTTCGGTCTTGGATGGATTCAATGTTTGCATATTTGCCTATGGGCAGACAGGAACTGGAAAGACATTCACGATGGAAGGGACTTCAGATGATAGAGGAGTCAATTATCGAACCTTGGAAGAGCTCTTTCGGATATCAGAAGAGAGAAGCCATACCGTCCGATATGAGCTATTTGTTAGCATGTTGGAAGTCTACAACGAAAGAATTCGTGACCTTCTTGTAGACGAGTCTAACCAGCATGCCAGAAAGTAAGGCATTCTCTTCATCCTTTTCAGTTGTATAAATGCTGAAATTTGATTTTAGAAAAAGATACAGCAGAAGTATTTATGCTGGTTAATGTATTCAAGGTTGGAGGTAAAGCAGTCAGCAGAGGGAACACAAGAAGTGCCAGGTCTTGTTGAAGCTAGTGTACACAATACAGTTGAGGTGTGGGAGCAGCTGAAGACTGGAAGTCGAAACAGAGCTGTTGGATCGACAAGCTGTAATGAGCTCAGTAGCCGTTCCCATTGGTAAGCAAACAGCTTATATTCTAGTGAAAAGTGGTGTTCTTTTTCGCCTCTTAGTTTACCCTTAGATTATTGTGGGTATCCACTTAGTATGGGTTCCAACAGGTTTCATGATCCTCTCTTGTTAAAAGGGAGAAAATCTTAGTTCTTAGCTGAAGTGTATATTATAATGCCGTTACAGTATGTTTTAGCTAGATTTTTCCATGAATCACGGATGTTCTT
>JAJJMA010344099.1:0-20479 GCA_023529015.1 Papaver nudicaule
AAAAGCACACAAGACACCAGAACGTTTTTTTAACGAGGAAACTGCCTTGCAGAAAAACCTCGAGACCTCGTCCAGATTGAACACCGCCCAGTACAAACTGACTACAAACGCTAGCCTACTATAAGACTTCGGTCTGGGATGTAGCAGAGACCAACACAATCCCTCCAAGCGAATTGGCTACTGTCGCACTCCTTACGTCTCTAGATCCCCCACAGATCGTCACGCACTTGACCCCCAGCTGACGTCCTTTACAGGCCTAGGAGTTGCTTTGACCGCTGTCAAAGGCTTGTGTCAGCAATACTGGCTTTGCAACCTAATTGTTGACGTATGATCTAACTGTCCTCTATCAGTTTATCATACACAAGTTGACTTCCTTCGGATTGCTCCAGGTCATACGGAAATCTACTTCACAAATCAGAGATGACAAGCAAAGCGAGTAAGATATGCCCAATTTGTCTCTACCTCAGTTGTACACGAAGAATCAGTTAAGAAACTTGTACAACCGGAGCTAACTAGGTCTTACAACACCGAGTGCAGCCATGCGTTGCTACATTTCAACCCTGTGTGTAACGTATCGGTTCTTGAATAGCCGTATAGCAGAAGAGACGGACTATGGAATAGACAAGAACGTGATCAGGTTACCAAGGTTACAGGTTAATCCGATTTCAACCAAATAAGGTCTCAATCTCCTACCTGTGCTTCCCAACTCTCAAGAGAAGTCTTTTATAGTCGTAGGGAGTTCCCAGAGGATCTGCAACCTATAGAGGATGATTATACCACAACAAGCGTTCACCGAAGTGAAAAGAGTTTACGATCACTTCCCTAAGGACCTTCATGTATGCTTGATGCTTGCGGTATTTGTCCGTAGACACCTCTATTTATAGCACTCAATAAGATAGGTTGCTTTGGAATAAAGCAATCAATTACTTGTCCCACAAGTCAAGGAAACCCTAAACTTGCCAACCAAGTAATAGAGATTAATCTAAATTGGAATTCTTTTTAAGTTTATCTGTCAAGTGTTTTGTTAGCTCAAAAACACTTCAAGATAGAAATCCAACATACCAGAGATAATCTTTATCTTATTGACTCATTGAGGATCGTTAGATGGACCACAAAAGATATTATGTGATATACAAGTCCACCTAAGAGATAAAGGAGTTCAGAGTTTAACCCAAGTGAAATTCTGAAAGAATATTCACTTAATCTGAATACCAGCCAAAATAACCGACATCTAGGTTCGCGAAATGTTCAGTCACTTTGGAACTCAGTAGAATCCGAGTTTTTGGTTTGCGTACCGGTTCGTGAACCGTCCGCCATTCAGATTTGGCCAAACTTGGATTCCGCTGGAAGTTCTGGGCTTAGCCAGGACTTAGACGTGTGTACGTCCTCAGCTGTAATCCATGGACTCTTGCTCAAGAGTACTCCTTTAGATTCACCCATATCCAACTAATGATTTGCAAGCAAACCATTGCAATGGACAGTGGTATCGAATCTATCTCATTCATTCTTGTACTCATAGCATTTGTGGGAACAAATACTAGTCATGACACAAGGCCATGTTAGACAAGAATACGATCTCAATCGCTATGTCACTACTAAAGTAGTCGACTATATTTCGAAAGAATAGAGAAAGTAGAATAGAAGAATTTCCATAAAGTCATAACTCCTACTAACCTTTTGTCGATGAAGAATAATTGATGTCTTCTTTGTCTTCACAGTCTTCGTCTTCAAGGTCTCTACTACTTTGTCTATATCCCAATTCCGAAATCTAAACTCTAGTAGGCTAAATCAAGAATTGAGTTTTGACACCTAAAACTGACAACTAGCTTGACATACCAACGCTAGTGGGTTTGACCGGACAATGTCCTAACAGTTTGGACACCTATATTGCTATACTTAGCCAATATAGGTGTTTGGGCACCTGCATCAAGGCTACCATGCTCTGCACCTGTATCAAGGCTGCCTAGCAAAACATAGTATTTGGACACCTATATTGCTCTACTTGCCAATAAAAAGGTGTCAAAATACTAGGGTACCAACATCGCCCCCTCCTAACCTCTAACTTGTTAGGGGTTAAGAAGTTCGGGTTTACCCATCACATAATCTTGTTGACGACAACTCGCCCCAAGCATTTAGCCTGGTGCTGTTACTCTAGCCGCCCCCAAGTACATTGTCGGTACTAGGAAGTCTACATACCCCAAGCATTAGTCGTCACTGCTGCATATGGAGTCATGTAACTGAACCTCAGTACTAATGTGGTGTGGCTCAAAGTTGCGCAAGGGTGCACTCCTTCCAACAGTAGCACGCACACACTCATAAGTTATGATTCAAGTTTTATGCTGTCTTGAACTGCATAGGGGGCCATCCTACCGTCCAAGACTGCACAGAATATGGTTTTCACCAGTGTACCAATGTCTGGTATGAAAGGATAATTATTCCTGCAAAACGATCAAAACACCGTATAATATATGAATATAAAAACATACATACCTCAGATAGGCGTTGAAAACTCTGTTGAAAAGCACAGATGACGTAATAGTTTAGGTCAAAATCCAGTTATTTTGATCTTGAGTTTATTGCACATCAAAATCCAACCCAACCGTTTTTCTCGAACTATAAAACTAGATATGACGTAGAAGCGAAAAGTGCACTGCCACAGGGTGGGCCTCGACTGACAACAGTCGAAAGCAAAAAACTACACTGCCAGGAATCGGTACTCGAGTGGCAGCAGCTAAAAATTGACTGCCTGTCAGAAGTTGGTTCTCGATTGACAGCAGTTGAAAATGAAAACTAGACTGTCAGGAGTCGACCCTCACTGGCAACAGTTGAAACTGAAAAACATGACTGCCAGGAGTCGACCCTCACTGGCAGCAGTTAAAACTGAAAACTGGATTGCTAGGAGTCGACCCTCCACTGACAGCAGTTAAGACTAAAAACTGGACTGCCAGGAGTCGACCCTTACTTGTAGCAGTAAAAACTAAAAACAGGACTGCCATGAGCCGACCCTCACTGTCAGCAGTAAAAATTGAAAACTGGACTGCCAGGAGTCGACCCTCACTGGCAGCAGTAAAGACTAAAAACTGGACTGCCAGGAGTCGACCCTCACTGTCAACAGTAAAGACTAAAAACTGGACTGCCAGGAGTCGACCCTCACTAGCAGCAGTTTAGACTAAAAACTGGACTGCCATGAGTCGACCCTCACTGACAGCAGTAAAAAATTGAAAACTGGACTGCCATGAGTCGACCCTTACTTGCAGTAGTAAAAAAATTAAAAACTGGACTGCCATGAGTCGACCCTCACTGGTAGAAGTAAAAATTAAAAATTGGACTGCCAGGAGTCGACCCTCACTGGCAGCAGTAAAAATTGAAAACTGGACTGCCATGAGTCAACCCTCACTGGCAGCAGTAAAAATTGAAAATTGGACTGCCAGGAGTCGACCCTCACTGGCAACAGTAAAAACAAAAAAATGAACTGCCAGGAGTCGACCCTCACTGGCATCAGTTAAAATTAAAAATTGGACTACCAGGAGTCGACCCTCACTGACAACAGTAAAAACTGAAAACTGGACTGCCATGAGTCGACCCTCACTGGCAGCAGTAAAAATTGAAAACTGGACTGCCATGAGTCGACCCTCACTGGCTGCAGTAAAAATTGAAAACTGGACTGCCAGGAGTGGACCCTCACTGGCAGCAATTAAAACTAAAAACTGGGCTGCCAGGAGTCGACCCTCACTCGAAGTAGTAAAAACTAAAAACTGGACTGCCATGAGTCGACCCTCACTGGCAGCTGTAAAAATTGAAAACTGGACTGCCATGAGTCGACCCTCACTGGCAGCAGTAAAAATTGAAAACTGGACTGCCAGGAGTTGACCCTCACTGGCAGCAGTAAAAATTGAAAACTGGACTGTCAGGAGTCGACCCTCACAGGCAGCAGTAAAAATTGAAAACTGGACTGTCAGGAGTCGACCCTCACTGGCAGCAGTTTTTTTTACCTGAAAAACAATGCACCGTCTCTGGGTACTTTCGTAGTGCTCAAGATCAAAATCGAATAAGACAAGCCTAAACCAAGTCAATGGTCGTTCAAGTCTTGCTTCGGTCACAGAGAGGATAGAGGTTGATCTAGGGAGGGAAACAGTGAAAGAAACTTGAGATCGGGTTGAGGATGTGTATTTCTGGGTGTAAGAGTTCAAGATCTCCGTCGTAAGGGTGACTGGAAATCTCCAAGGCTAGAAGTGTATTCAGTTGCTCAAGTATTTGCTCTGAGGTTCCGGAAAGATATTCTGCCTTGGAAGATAGAAGAAGCCTCAATTTATAGTGTTGAACTCACCCTGATCTCTCGAAAAAGAAGGTGGAATCCATGGGAGAGTAGAGGAGTGGAGGACGTGAGTTGTGCTCTGTAACTACTAGAGTTGTGTAGAACGTGTCCACTCAGCACCACTTTCTCGTAACTGTCCATCATCCCTATCAGTTTCTTTCTAACTGTCGTAGACCGCCAGACCAATACCCCTGAAGTTATCCCCCCGTGTGCTGTTTTGATATCTCGTGTAGTATGCAGATATCGCATGGTTGTGTTGAGTTTAAACAGCGTTGTATGGCCATGGCTCTATGGCCAATGTGATTGTGGCACTAGAAGCACGTGTGGTGGTTTTATAGCAATAGCCTTGGCCATTGGCCAAAGCTAGGAGCTCATGGCGCCATGGATATGGCGCCATGGCATGTTGGCTACGACCTTGGCCCGTGTCAGATCTTGTGGCGCCATGCATCATGGCGCCACTATGTTGGAGTTATGGCCTTGGCCACTGGCCAAGGCCAGTTTTGTATGGCACCATAGCTTATGGCGCCATGGCCTAGGGGGCCAAGGCCAATTTTTGTGGCGCCATAGCTTATAGCGTCGTGGCCTAGGGGGCTACGGCCTTGGCCGCTGCCCAAGGCCAATTTTGTAGCGCCATGGCCTAGAGGGCCACGGCCTTGGCCATTGGCCAAGGCCAATTTTCTCGTGGCGCCATGAGTACGGCGCCACGGCTTCGAGGCTGAGGCCTTGGTGCTTGACCAAGGCCAATCCTTTCGTGGTGTATTCAGGCTATGCCACTTTGGCTATGGCGTACTTGTGCACTTGCGCTATGGCGTATTTTATGTCATGGCGCGCTTATCCATGGTATATTAGACCATTCTGTGTTTAGATTGGGGCATGCCTAAGTGTGTTTAGGTTGTTGTATTTGTTGTATGCTTCTCAAAGAGCTCTGGACAGGCCTAGAGCCGCGATGTTTCTGAGGTTTTCATTGAGACTCATGTGTCGAGCCGTATTTTAAGAGGAAATCCGTGAGGATGCGTCTCTGTTAACTCTCCACCACATACCAGTGACCAATTTAGTTCTGATATCGAGGAATTCGAGGCGATGTCGACATGAAGTAAATTGATGGGTTTATGAGTTGGTGGGGGTTATTAGCACTGCACTATGATATCATTCTCTCCACTGGGAATTATAAGAGAGAACTCATAGAGAGTATACTCAGCTCGTAGAACAGGTTGCATTCTGAGATATAGAGATGTGCCTGAGTAGGCAATCATCTTTTGGCAAGGCATTACTAAAGAGTAGTTTTACATCTTTGTCCCTCTTCCATTTTTCACCATCTACATTAAGTCCCCTGGTTAGTATAGAACAATAATGTTTCATACTAAGCACTGGATGGTGAAAGTAACTCTGATGGCCTTAGGTCTTCCATTCAATACTAGCAGAGGATTACGAAGAATCGAATCTTGGTGCTAACAACCATGAACCGGAACTAAAGATAAGTTCGTATGCAAATACAGATGTGTTATTAGATAGGGGTTCTCTACCTCTCTAGGTGATGTAGGGCAAGGTAGGTGACATATGATGCGTAAAAAGGGTGTGGCTAATGCCAGGTTTGGGGTGCCCTAGATGTGGCCTCATGGTTCTCGTAGTCATATTTTGACTTGACCAAGGAGCTCTTAGGGTTTCTAAGTTGACAAAGATAGGGGAAGGGAGATTAAAATTGCTAAGGAAAGATTAAGGAAATGGTATGAAATTGCAGAGTAATATTGGAAATAAAGCAGAGATCAACAGATAAAGTTGGGAGACAGGAATACCAGATATTTCCACAATAAAGCTAAATGCAGGACAAGAAGAAATAGGATTGAGACTATACAAAATGCTAATGGTATCTGGATCACTGATAGAGAAGATGTTGTAAAGTGTTTCACAAATCATTACTCTACTATGGCCACTGAAGAACAAGCTAGCAACAGTGAGGAAGTCATCAACTTGATCCGTACTACTATGTCTGAACAAGATAATGATATCTTGATTGACATCCCAACTGCCACTGAGGTAAAAAAACATTCTCTTCAGCATGGACGGTGATAAATCTCCAGGTCTAGATGGATTTCCACCATATTTTTTTCAGACAAACTGGAACTTTCTTGGGGAGGATATCATCAAAATGGTAACTCACTTCTTCACCACTGGCTTCATGCTAAAAGAAATGAACTCCACTTTGATAAGCCTCATCCCCAAGATCGACTCCCCAATCTCTCCAACTCATTTCAGACTCATCTCCCTCTGTAACACCGCTTATAAGATCATCTCTAAACTCCTTGCTCAAAAAATGAAACCCCTCCTGGATAAAATCATTTCTCGTTACCAATTTGTTTTCATATCAGGAAGACAAATAACTTACAACATTGCCATTGCTCATGAAATCATCCACAACATGAAAGGCAGAAGGGGTAAAAAAGGTGACAAAGGTTTCATGGGTCTAAAAATTGGTATGGGAAAAGATTTTGACAGGGTTAACTGGAAATTTTTGCTGCAGTTATGATGGATTCTGCTCTAAATGGTGCAACTTGATCCACCAATGCATATCTACTACCAACTCTGTTATCCTTGTCAATGGCTCTCCTGGAAAACAAAATTCAAACCTACCAGGGGATTAAGGCAAGGGGATCATCTCTCCCCTTACCTATTTTTTGTTTTTGCATGGAAGCTCTTTCCAGAACTATTATGACTGCTGAAAATCTTGGTCTGATCACTAGCATCAAAATTTGCAATGAAGCTCCTTGTATTAGTCACCTTCTCTTTGCAAATGACTGCATGGTCTTTTGTAAAGCTAACTTGATTGAATGTCAGAGCATTATCAAAGTCTTTCAGGATTTAAGCAATGCTTCTAGCCATCTCATAAACTTCAACAAGTCTGGAGTCTTCTCCAGAAAAAACACTTCTGAAGGTATAGGTGATCAAATCAGCACCCTTGTGGGAGTTTAACAAATTCTAACTGATGAAAAGTACTTAGGATATCCTCTTTTTACCTCATCAGGCAAGATCTAATCCTTCAGACCTTGTGTTGAGAATCTCAAAGGAAGACTAACAGGTCGAAAAAACAAAATTCTATCTCCTGCTAAAAGGGTGAGCTTGATCACCTCTATTACCTCCACTTCTAGCATATACCAAATGAACTGTTTCAAACTTCTAGTCCAAATTATAAAGGAATTGGATGACCTTCAAAGAGATTTCTTCTGGGGGGAGGATATGGATAACCCAACAGGAATATATCTCAAAGCGTGGGAAGTGTTAGAGCATTGCTCGGTTGAACCCACTGATGTTCATATCTCAAGTCAGTTGTCAAGTTTAGATAACAAAAACACAATCCTTGATAAGTCTACAATACAACTCGGACTAGGATAGGTTTAGGTATTCCAGAAGAAGACCACTGAAGATGAATATCGGAGCTTACATACTTGATAAAACATATTGTCCTCATTAAAGGTTAGAAAGGTTTACCTTTCAAGTTTCGTAATTATCATTCTATCATTTAAAATAGTCTATGATGTTGTTTATGTGATCCGAAGGATTTTTAAGGATTAGTTCTCTTAGCATTTCACATTAGAAGTGAGTAGAGTTGTCTCTTGAAATAGACCTCAACAGTCTACGCGTTTATGAACGCCTTCATATGTTGGTAATAGGCATTTAAGAGAACGAGCATATTTTGTATGTACGCATTCATGAACGCGTTCATACAAGTTCAGTAATTTTCCTGAACTCCACTGTTTTCTCTATGTTAGCGTTCATGAACGCGTTCATATAAGCCATGGAAAATTTTATTATTGAAATTTTTGGCCAGGTTGTGTTTGGATTCTCGAACCCATACACAATCCGGCTCATGGAGCTCTTCCACATTTTTCGCGCACGGTCAAACTTGTTTGAGACGATGCCATCCTTCATTAGATCAAGGTGAGTCCTCTCACAACCTTTAGGTTTCGACCAACGGGTTAGAAGAAGATTGAGTTGGACCTCAAAACGCAAGTTCGGAAACGTTCTTGAGCCCTACTCAAGGTTGCTTAACTTTAAATCAAAGCCTCCCTTGACGATTACTATAAATAGATGACCTTCTGCAAGATACAACCTCAATCCTTTACACAATTGTGTATCCTTGCATAAACGTTAGTCGTCATCTCGAAGTCCTTTTCTTGGACTACGACTATTTGAAAGACTTCACTTGAGGATCGTGAAGCACTGGTCGGGAGTAAAATTCCTTGATCTTGTATCTTCGGTCGAATGATTTATTCAATAATACAAAGACCAAGATTTGATAGAAACTTCGTAAGGCTTCACTCGGTGTTATAAGACCTAGAAGTTTCATAACGCAAATTCACGAACTAGGTTTAATACTAGGTTCGTCAGGCGTTACGAGGTAAAACTGTTTAGGCTAGATCAATAAGCCCTAATCAGCATATCGATTTTCTAAAGGCAATCACAATCGTATTTTTTTTTTAAATTACAATCAAGTACACCATGCATCATGTTAGAGGCAGGGTAGCGCTAGTCTTCACGAAGGGAAGTTGGGCAACTCCTAGGCCTGTAAAGGACGTCAGCTAGAGGAATAAAGTACGTATGCTTTTGCGGGAGTCAAGAGACGTAGGAGCACAACGGTAGTTGAGTTGCTTGGAGGGTTAATTAAGTCTCGATGCATTCCAGTCCGAAGTCTGAGAGTAGGCTAGCGTTTGCATTCGTTTAATACTGTGGGTGTTCACATCTAGACGAGGTCCCGGGGTTTTTCTGCTGGTTTGCAGTTTCCTCGTTAACAAAACATCTGGTGTCCTGCATTACTTTTCCCTTCCGCACTATATCGTCTATGATCTATATAATTAGAGTATTGCAATTTTGTTGATTCATACCCTTGAGTGAATCCATCTCTGTTGAGATCTACAAGAACTCGTTCTTGTTGGGATTCGGTTCTCAGAACTGTACTCGGGTTGTTGCTTGAATATTGACTTTTGAGATCGTTCAAGCAACCTAATCAACTAGGTTCACGAAATTAAAAGTTGGTGGTATATCTCGGTATCCCCTCTTTTTCATTTGGTATCAGAGCGGGCAAACACCTTAAAAGACGTAATTGTCTGTGTTTGTTACTATATAAATGAATGCAATCCCTTTTAGAAAGATTGTTCGTGAAAACCTACTTTACATACCAGAACGTCCTCGACTGGTTTCGCAACATGCGATGTTTGATCAATCACTCAGGACAAGACTAGCGAAGGTTATTTCATTTCCACTTGAATTGGAAAAGAATCGACATGATCTACTCAATTACCATTTGGAGATCATCCAAAACCAATTAGAAGTTCTTGTTGTGAATTCTACTGGATCTGGCAAAAAGGAAAAACCTCCTTCCAAAAAACACTGTTTCAGTGTGGAAGAAAAGACCATCTCAAGAAGAACTGCATTGTCCGTATCCCCAGTAAGGGAAGCTTAAGCTATTACAGTGACGAGCTTAGTCAACACTTTGGAGAGATTAATCCATTCGGACCCAATCTTCACAAAATTGAGGATGAACTATACAAAGATGTGATGAGCGAGCACAAACGTGCTTGCAGAAAATTTCTTTAATTAGAAATTAATACACATCCTTGATCTTTTACTGCTCTTCGAAGATGAAAGGATGGTATATATCTATGAAGACAAGTACGATTTCTTCTCTATATTTTGTCTTTAAAATATTTTTCCAGATTATTTTGTGGAACCCTAGTACTATGAAACGTTCATTATTTAATGGTACGACATTGTTCCTTTATTTTTTATAAGAGAATGAAATTTTTCATCTCATAAGGTTGTTGAGCCTATTTACTCCAAAGAGATGTATCCACGTTCAAGAATCAACTGATTCATGTCCGGTGGATTGTGATCAAAAAATTATTATATATATTATCGCAATTGTCGTATAGCATCTAGACTCCTGATCTGCAGTGAGCAACCAAAAAGGTGTTACCACATCCAGAAAAGTCCAAATGTAATGACTTGATGTGGGTATCAACACTTCTTGAACCGTATTCAAAAAATTCCCCCTGCCTCTGGCTCCTAGGGCAAGAGTCGAGACCAGGACCCATGAGAATTTCTGATTACTGGCTCATAAGATTATGTAATTTATCATAATGTTGATATTTAAACTTAAGTAACTTACTAAAGGCATAATTGCACATTAATTCAATGGAATAGTCACTACGTATTTTGGAGGAACATGAATTTTCTTGGATCACAATATTAAAAGATTTACCGTGGAAACTCGATAATTTAATAAACTCTCTTAAATAATAATTTTGGTCGGTCCCGACTTGGGGACAACGTGCTAAATTAATAATTCTCTAAAATTATAAGATAATACATTTTTCATTACTCCTATAGACCCCATGTAAAATATAAATTAATAATTGCTTAAATATTACATAATACATTAAACATTTATGAAGACTTCTTGAAAAATGAATAAAATTTCTTTTGTTTTTTATTGAAATCAATGTCAGATTGGATCTCATCTCTAATTTTTTTTTATCATTGTAAGAATTTTAGGTGTTGTTTTTTCATAGCTCAATAGGAAATTATTCAATGTGATTGTCGATTTGATTGTCTCGTTTCGCGAAGGAGGTCTATTGTAGAACTTTCATCATCATCTTCATCATGTTTACCAGTTCCCATAACACCATCAGTTATTTCTTTATCAGTCAACTGTTGTGCAACTACACTTTCTTCCGGGTAGTTCAGGTTTTCGATCAAACTTTGCAGTTCTTGAGTGCTTTCACCATCTGACTGTTCATCTTAGTTCTCCATCTTATATGTTGATCGAAGTTTACAATAACGAAAGAAGTTCGCAATTTTTTTTGCACTAACATCCATAAGTTCATTGCATCTAACACATTTATATTCTATAAATTAATAATTATTATTTTATCGATTAATTCATAACTCTTTTAATTAATATCTTTTGGTGGTGGCAAGGCTATTAATTTATAGAGTTTCTACTGTATAATGAAGGACCTCTTGATGCTAATTTGGGCAAGCCAAAAGTCCTCACGAATAGCTCTATTCGGAAGATTGAGACCAACATCAAGAAACCAGCAAGTGGTTCTTCTTCTTCGGCTCCCGTGGTTCAAGATGCTAGAGTCAAAAATCTACTTCTTCAAATTCTCGAGGGACAACGAAATGATTGGCACCTATTTAAATCTTGAACAACAAATGGGCGATACTTTAGCCACCTACAATGTAAGTGACTCGGAAGAAGAAGCCAATGCATAACTTAATTCCTTTTAAAAAATTGTTTCCTATGGGTTGGGTAAAATATTTACGCTTTGTAGTATTACTTATTGTCTCAATAGTACTATCTTAAATGTCTTATTTTCGTCAATTAATAGAGGTTATTTAATTAAAATCTTAATTGATGATTGCAATACTTGATCTTTATTATCTTTATGAATGTATTGCATAAATCATGAACTTGTTTTTTTAGCCATACCACCCGTTCGTGTAAAGCAATTTACGAAGAACTATCAAAATCCATTCTTCTGACTCTTAGGGCTAAGGGGAGGCGATTTTGATATGGAGGAACCTCGTAGGATACAATATTGGACTCCGCTGGATAAGGTGGTGTACCTTTCGTTCTTAGTCGTAACATTCTAAGGGGGTTACCTTATGTTTTCTTTAAAGGTGATGGTTGACCGAAACTCTCTTAGAATTTGGAAGATTAAAAGCCTTGAATTCATAAAAATATGACCGTAACTGGCTAGGAAAGAAAAACATAATTGAAATTTTACTTGTGAAATTGTACTATTAACCCAAGATTTAATCAAAATCCTTGCTTGGGAAGGTCGTCGCGTTGTTCTTTAGGAATGACACATAATGGGGGAGAGTTCTTTTGGACTTGTGCTTCATGGTAATATCTTTTTGGAGTGTGCGGTTGTGGAAATTGTGGGAGAATTGCGCCTTTTGATCTCTCGTTTCAAGTTTGTTTACCTTTGTCTACATTGTTATTTTATGATAATACCTATTTTTCTTTGTCTTTTGTCTAATTTTATTGCAACAAGGGGGAGAAATCTTGTAGTAAGGGGAGTAAAATCTTCTAACTACTTCGGCATTGTCATGGGGGGGGGTGGAGGTAAGTAAAATCGATGTGCTTGTCATGTCAAATCAAAAGTTGGTGTATTAATTAAGGGGGAGAACATATCATATTGTGTAGTATCTTTAAGCATCGATGCAATATGCTAACAAGTTTTATTTACTACTCAATTGCATAACAACTCTTGTTGGAGTACGTCCTTCTAGAACCAAGATGTGTGGTGACTTTTGAGTTGTTATCTCTACCTTGAATCTTCATTTACGGGAAAACTCGATCATATTTGAAGACGTTGAAGATTACAAGAAGATCAAGTACATTATGGTTAGAGCTAAAAGATTTTACTTTCCAAATCCATATGTAAGATTGGTTTTGTCACTAAAATTGACAAAGGGGGAGATTGTTAGAGCATTGCTCGGTTGAACCCACTGATGTTGCTATCTCAAGTCAGTTGTCAAGTTTAGATGACAAAAACACAATCTCTGATAAGTCTAAATACAACTCGGATTAGGATAGGTTTAGATATTCAAGACGAAAACCAGTGAAGATGAAGACCGGAGCTTACATACTTGATAAAACATAGCATCCTCATTAAAGGTTAGAAAGGTTTACCTTTCAAGTTTCGTATTTACCATTCTCTTAGCATTTCACATTACTTGACTAAGTAGAAGCGAGTAGAGTTGTCTCTTGAAATAGACCTCAACAGTCTACGCGTTCATGAACGGGTTCATATGTTGGTGATAGGCATTTCAGAGAACGAGCATATTTTGTATGTACGCGTTCATACGAGTTCAGCAATTCTCCTGAACTCTATTGTTTGCTCTATGTCCGCGTTCATAAACGCGTTCATATAAGCCATGAAAAATTTCATTATTGAATTTTTCGGCCAGGTTGTGTATGGATACTCGAACCCATACACAATCCGCCTCATGGAGCCCTTCCACATTTTCCACGCATGGTCAAACTTGTTTGAGCCGATGACATCCTTCATTAGATCAAGGCAAGTCTTCTCACAACCTTTAGGTTTCGACCAACAAGTTAGAAAAATATTGAGTTGGTGTAAAGACGAGGGTACCGATTACACCACCAATCTTTTATTTTAGTCCACCTATAAGTCAAACCTTGACCGGTTTCTGAAATCAAAAACTCAATAACAAGATCTCTTTCAGATCTGATTGATTCACACAAGGGAGTCAATACAAGAATCCGAAAGACTATGTCAACCAACCAAGTACGATACTTTAATTATATAAGATGACTCAAATATAATGCGGAAGTAAAGCAAAGTACACACAAGATTTTGTTAACGAGGAAACTCGTAGAAAAACCCCGGGAACTAGTCCAGTTTTGAATACTCTTAAGAATTAAGCCGCCAACTGTAATACCCAACCCATTTTAATCCTTTTAGTGTGTAGGTAAGGCCCCTTAGTAAAACTTTAGTATCTTACTTAGCATGACCTAATTGACTAGGAGAATATATAATTAGGTCTTTGACCCTTTCCTGGTATTCCCGATTGTGAGGGAAGTAGAAAATTATAAAAGATATATTATTTAAGAAAACAAAACACAGTTGCCGTAAGTTGTAGCCATTTCATTTTGGGAAGAGAGAATTATCGGTGAAGGGGAAGATTAATACTGGTAAGTATTGATATTTTTTTAGAGTTTCCTTCTTGTGTACATTTGATTGATAGCTATCTCTTGTCTGTTTATGCTTTTAGGACTTGGTAATTGAAGGAACCTCCAATTGAGATATCGACCAAAATCAGATTTGCTTGCTGGCGATTGAGGCAAGTTTACTTGATTTCTTTGTCAACGTTGGTTATGGGTTTAATTATGTAGTTTGTGTTATTGTCGGTAGGGAGTCCGGAAAGATATAACCTAGCTCTGTGCTCTAATGGTCTACCATATAGGATTTACCGAACAATGATAAATTTTATGATAATTCGTGGCTGGTTATGATAGGTGTTATTATGATAGTAGAAATTATAACTTACATTCGGATGGTAATTGAATGTTAGGTGTAAGTGCAGCTGTGTGTCGTTGCGAAACTCGTTAATTTGGTAATGTTAGTCCAGACCGTGAGAACATGTATAGAGCATCGATATGAAATCCATATTAACACCCGTGGATAACATACAGGAGGAGGCTACTTAAATTAAATTAGTACTTGTTTTAGTATTATGTTGTCATCTTAAAACAAGGTGTACAGGTAGTTGTCTATGGAAGCTGATTTGCTAGGTGTCTGTACTTATACTCTAGCACATTACCCTTTACTTGCGTACTGACATGTTGGTGGGAGGTTAATTGAGAGCTGAATTAAGTATTTTTCAATGACTATGGTGTGAAGATGGAAATGATTGGTATAAGTGGAACCATGAGATTTAAAGGGAAACTAGTACCTTGATTTTGTTAAGTGGTGATGTGGGTCTTTGATAAGGGAATTAGTTTTATAGATCCATGTCGGGATAATGCATAGTTTATCCATGCTATTGTTAATAAATACATAAAGAAATGTTCTGAATACTGTGAATTTGTATTCAAGGAAGCTAGTATGTCTGTAAGCTTTTAACTGTACGCTAAAACGAAATTTCCAATTAGTCTGTAGGCTTGTGTGGCTAGAGTTTCAAATCTTAGTAAATTATGTTCGGTGACACAGAAATCTCCGGCAATGGGAGTATACAAATTTGTTACCAGACTCTGAAATGGGAAATGATAGGTTTTGTATGAGCGAAACCATTAGTGGAACTCAGTAAGGTTCCTTGCTTTGGCACAAGGTCTTGTGTAGGCTTTTGGGCATTGATAATTATTGTTCTTAGCATCCTTTCAACAGTGATGTAAGACAGGGGATGCGTTCCTTACGGATTGATGTGTTCAGTCGATGGCGTGACGAATGGATGGGTTCCTAAAAGAAAATCATTAAGTGTATGGTATTTGTGGTCAACAGGCTTTTGGTGTTTTCATTTATTTTTTTTAGGTAGTAGGACCGTATTAAGTGGATTGTATTTCGATTGTCATTTCTTGAGAACCTGACTCGTTTCCTGTTTATTTTCTAGAGCTTGTTTTACATTTCAATTGTGTATTTGCCATCATGTATCCACTAACAGTACCACATTGACGTGCATTTCTACATGAATTATATGGTTAAATTCTTATATCTACCTCGACTTGGCGATCAGGTGAACTTGCTTGGAGTTTAACTCTCGTTGATTATATTTTTCAGGTGTTTAGATTTCTTGAAGGAGTTGATTGATTCCAGTTCGGGTGGATATTCAGAGATATCTAACTGAGGGTGGAGATCTATACTTCTTCTTTATTTTACTTTTTACGTTATGTAGTTGTGAGGCAGAGGGGATTTACTTTAAACTTGGGTAGTCTCTATTTATTGGTTTCGTCATTGCTCACTCTTGGATTTTAATGCTATCACGAACACCGCTATTAGTAACAAAATTATATCATTTTCATTAATATCTATTTAATATTTTCCCTTCTGTACACAACTTTGCCGTCATATTTTTTATATAATCATCGGCCGGGGTTATGTGGAAAGTAGGGCTGTTACACCAACAGACCTACTCTCAGACTTCGGACTAGCTGGTGCAGACAATATGACCCTAATACGACTATTAGTCACAAAGATTTCCCCTCAGTATTCCTACGCCTCCAACCACAGCAAGGTGGTCACGCACATGTACTCCCCTACGTAAATAGACGCCCGTTACTGTCTTACGCAAGAGTTGGCTCACAGCGCGTCGCGAGGCCTATCGCTACCCGACCTCCAATCGGACGATTTCAACCTTATGGACAACAACCAAATAGCGGCAGGTCAAATCGCTAGATGATATCCTTGGTAACTAACATATATTTCACCGAAGTCTTTTCACACCAAGAGCGAGGTTATTAAGTTTACTTAGGCAATAAACACCTCGAGATATCGATCAAAGTTTCAAAACCTAAACTCCCGAAAGAGCAACCTTGTCGTCCCAGTTGGAATCAAGCAGATAGCTGTAGCAAGTACGAAATGATATGACCGTGAAGAACGATGTACCTGCAAAGAACAAATCCAATAATAGCGATCTTGATTCTATAATTTAGGCACACAAACCGAAAGTGGCTTGCTGACAAATCCAGGTTAATAGATAAAGAGTATGTTCTAATCACAACGATCTTGAGTGGCCTTATATCAGAAGAGAAGGACCTTAGAATAAACAAGATCGTTAGGTTTGATAGACGTGATATAACAGAACACAAGTACAATACAAATAAGACTAGTAAACATAAACTAGTTTCCCTTAAGAGGTACTTCTAGGCTTCTCGATCCCAAGAGAAGACTTTCCCGCAATTCTAGACCGAGAGCAAAAGCTCAAAGGTAACTGAAAAGAAAAACGTCAACACAAACTTACAATTCCGAAGAAGAGCTTGGCCAAGGGGATTAAAGCTTTCAGAAGAGATGCCACTCCTATTTATATTGACTAAGGCTTTAGCTTTGAAATGAGGCAAAGTTAATTTTGGAAATTCCACAAAGCACATTTACATAATAGTTCCGAAATTCCCCATTTAGTCTCATAACATTTAATGAGAACTAATACTTGATAGGTGTCTAAAAACACCTCTCTAAACATATATTGATTACACTTTCTTTAGCTATTTTTTATATAAAAGGTGCATTTTACGTTTTATTTGTGTTTTGTAGTAATTCAGGAATAAAAGAGAAAAAGGTGTCAAAACATTGCTAAGGGGCAGCCACAGTGATAGTTGCAACCGACTGGAAAGGGCCAGCTTTTGTAGCCCAAAAAAAAAAAATCAGTTGAGAAATAAAGAAAGGAAGAGGAAGAAAGAAGTTCTTTTTTTTTATAAGAAAACCTTAGATTAATCAAAAAGAAGGGTACCTATATTTGGTCATCTCTATTTGAGAAGACCAAAGAAAAAGAAAACTAGAACACCGAGATCTCTGGAAGAAAACGATGTTGGACTCGCTAAACCACCATAATCTCTAGAAGAATACGATGTTGGACTCGCATATGTTGCCTCGTTAAAACCTTGGTTAAAACCTTTAAGGAAAAAGAGTACAACGCGATATGTCCTGCTAGATATCCTATGAATAAAAGTGCAAACAAGAACATTACAATTATAATTCTTCAATAACTCAAGAAGTTTTCGATCTCCTTCGGTACCCAATGAGAAGTCTTCTAATACTGGCGGTATGTCTGGATCCACAAACAAGTTGTATAAAATGAGCACCACTGCTTGCGATAATTCTATCAAGATGGTTGTTTCCTGCGCCCTGCTTCTATTCTTCTGTTGCACCTCCTGAGAATTAAAAGTATCACGGCGTTTCAGGAAGGGGTGGGTCCTATAGTTGATCGCCGAACGAGGGTGCATTGCGCCGATCAAGGATTTGTTCGGTGTTGTTTGTAGGTTCATCTGCAAGAGAATACGTCTACTTGGGTCACCAGTCCAAGGTGAGGGTTGGGGATGACTTGCATTGCCCGTGGGTTCACCATCCCAATATATAACATAGCCAGTATTGATTTCAACATCATGTTGTTTCACAGGAGTCGTCATTTTCCTGTTCAAAAAAGAAATACAAGTGTAGAATAGACAAATGAACCGAATACTATCTAGAGTCAAGTGAATGACACAAAACATGATAAAAACAAGAAAGCCTAACCAAATAATAAAGCAACTAAGGAGAAACACAATGAAAGTCTACAAAACAACTGTATAAGGAGGATCAAAAAGGAAGGACTTAACTAAAAAACCTAGGGAGCCTGATTAAGTTATCACTGGCTCTATACTACTCAAGATTGGGTAACCAACGAAAAAACAAGGGTACAAAAACTATGGAGATAAAACTAAGACAATAGGAACTTTTAAGCAATTAAAGATGACTGATCTAGTAGTTAACTAAAATCATGAAAAGCAAAAGAGAAGTTAATGAACTTGGATAATATGCATCATATTAGAACAATAAAAACAAAGAGGAAAAGAGTGGAAGAAAGAGGCCCCTTGGTAGCCAAAAGAAGCTGCAAATCTGATTGGTGTAGAGCCGGTACTTCAGGAGCAATCCAAAGTTAACGCACTCACTTGAGACTAAATCTAAAGCAAACAAAAATAAAGCTAAAGACAGAGAAAGAAAAGATAAAACAAGAAAGAAACCAAGAGAAGAGGACAGCAAGCCTTTGGGGTAATGAAAATTCAGCGGAGCGGAGGTCTAGATCTAATCAAGAAAGAACTTACTACTATGAATTAGAAAGAAACAAAGCTATCTCTAAACTAAGTCCAAAGTCAAAAAAAAAAGAAAAAAAAGAAAAAAAAAGGCAAAGGTAGAACAAAGACACCTAAAGTAAGATACAACATACCAAACTAACGATCAAACAGACCAAACTCATACTCTCCTAACCTTCCCGATAGACCTAGATAAATAGCTACACTAGCCTAGGAGACAACAATGCGATAGAGGACCCCTAAGTCTATAAATTAACCGAAAGATTGAGAAACCCAATCCAATAAACTAAACAAAAGAACAGCCTTATTAATCCTAATCATCCTGAAATGCATCATAGACCCCAAACTTTGAAGACAAATACTAGATCTAGCTTTAAGACTATAAGCTAACAGATAAAATAGATAAAAGAAAATTGAACCAAATGGAAAGATTTACGGTGCTTGAAGAAAAGAAGAAGAGAAAAAGAAACATTTAAACCCAAAGCTTTGAAGAAAGAAGAACTAGATCAATCTATAAATCAATAAATAATAAGGTAGAACAATTAAAAGAAGATTAAAACAAAGTAAAATGAATTTCGGGGCTTGGACGGATAGAAGGAGAGCACAAATCATTTAAGATACACTGAAAATTTCTATTAAGGGTTAGGCAGACCAGACCTACTTTTTAAATGTTACCGACCTTAAAGAGGTCTAACAACCAGAGCACAAAGAAAGAGCAGAGTTTTGAAAAAACAAAATAAATTTCGGAGCTAAGGAGAAGAAGTCAGCACATAATAAGTTTGATAAAACAAATTTTAGATTTGTAAGATCACTCTAAAAACAGACACAAAACCAGATTCAAAGGAGGAAAAGAGAACCGGTCCAACAACTAATGAACCCAGATCTAAAGTTTTTTTTTTTTTTTTCTTGAAAATATTTTTAGATCTAGAAAAGATACAAGATAGAGCTTAAGGAACCACAACAAACAAGATTAAGACTAAAGTAGGAAACTAAACATTTGAGAAACCAAAAAAAAAACCGAAATAAAAAGGAAAGATTATTATTTTAACAGAAGACCAACAACCAGATCTAAGAAACAAAGAAAGAAACTGCATACACTTAGAGTACCAGATCAATAAAAAAGAGGAAAAGGGTACAGACTACCGAAGCAAAAGGAGGAGAAAGAAGAGACTAACAGATCTACAAAAGATAGAAAATGACCGAAAACATTCAAAAAAAAAAAAAACAACCAATCTACTAATGAAAACTAGTAACTACAAACTCAGATCCGTTCCTTGATGCTCATGAAATTTCATACCCAAAGACTTACCAAACAACTTACTCAGTTATAGCAACTGAGATTCAAAAAAGAAAAAAGAAAAAAGTTTTGTTTTTCAAAAACACTATTTGAGAGAGGAGAGAGAAAGAAAAGAAACTTTCACAATAAATTTGAAAGATGCAAAGAAAGAACGAAAACTCTAGATGTAGAGCTAAATAGTGTCGTAGAGATTTTGTAGAGATGTGATCCGATGGTGTAGAGCGAAAAGAGTTAATCTAATGGTGGACCCCCCCTGCAGATCCGATGGTGTGGGTGGTGCCACCTCACGCTCTACAACACTATTACGCTCTACCTCTCTACACCAAGGGGCTCCGAAGAAAGAAGTTCACGCAGCAGAGAGAGCTGAAGAGAAAGTGTGGGAGACAGCGGGTCCCACGTCTGACCCACATGTCGGCGGCTGAATAGCAGGTGAAGAAACCCAGCTGCCATAAGAAGACGCGTGGAAGGCAGAGAGAGAGGCAGCTGACGGTGGGACCGCGCGCAACAGCTTTTGTCGGTGCAGAGAAGAAATGTGAACACATTGTGACACGCAGCTGCT
>JAJJMA010344105.1:0-10632 GCA_023529015.1 Papaver nudicaule
TTCCAGGAGTCATCTGTTAAACCCACACGGAGAATCCCGAAAAATCCTCTGACTGAATTCCGACCCAATGCATCGAATATGAGGTTCACGTAAGGTACGCGTACAGATTGATGATGTGGAACTCAGGAGTTTTCTGTTTGTGAACGGTTCGGGAACCGTCCTTATACAGATTTGGGGTTTAACTGGGACGCTATAACCGTAGTACACCAAGAAGGTATACTAACATAACAAGACTGTCATGTCGGTAGGATTCACTCTTTGTTTAAAACAAAAGTCATAGACTTTGTTTGCAACTTGTATATTTAAGAACTCTTAAAACCAAGTTGAGTTAGAGAAACATGAAAGATACATATTCATATTCAAGGGTTTGACAACCTTTAAACAAATGAATATTAACTTGATCAATGTTAACATACCTTTATGTATTCTCCAACCGGGTATGTGCCCTACTCTTGTGCTTTACCTCACCGTATCAATCAAAAGGGCACTACATGGTGAGGCCGCACAAACACAATCAAGTTGTGTTAGAGTGAACAATTTCTTGTTCACCTTTGGTAGTCAAAACAGGAACTCCTACATCACTGGGTTTTCACCAGAAGTAGTCCTTGGCTTAGAGTTTTTTTCCTTACCCTTTTTCCCGTTTTTCCTCCGTAACCCAAGCATTTCATGTTGTGATTTAACCATACCAAATATTTGTTGGTAAAAGGACACACTATTTTTCATGAATTTTCTTAGGGTAGCCTCACAAGGGTGATCATTCCTTTCGACATTTATTGCTCTATCAATATTATGAGCAATATGATCTTTCTTCCCATCTTTCTCATCAAGGTTACTTGAGAGAGAATTGGATTGACTATCCTTTTGCAGGTTAGTTGATCTCCAATTGGGAACATCAGATCTAGTCTTTGCTTGTACAAAGTTGTTTTCCTTTCTGTAATTATGACGATTACGAGAGGACTTTGTAGAGTGTTTATAGGCAAAACTTGGCTTCTCATAATTCTGTTTCTTATGCCTAAAGGTTGGACGTTCACAACCTGGATCATTAGAAGATGATCCGTTGTTGTTAGGTTTGATGTGAATCTCCAAAATAACAGGAAAGCCATTGGCTTTCTCATTCCTTTTACGGAATCTGCAGCTTCTAGCCAAGTGACCTTTACCACCACAATAAAGGCAATTTTTGGTAACAAAAGGAGTGGGATGCTTGTTGTTACCTGGACGAGCGTGTGGAGCTTGATAAATCTTGCTCTTCTTCTCCTTGACTGGCTGTAGAGGTATATCACCTTGGGGATCAGTGGTAGCCTTAGGTTGAGAAGAATCCTTAGCCTTGACAAATTTTACCTTTTTGTTATTACTTGGAGCGTCTATTCATTTATAGCCCAAACCTCGTGTGTCACGATGATTTTTACTCGCTCCTAACATTGAGGTTAATTTGTCAGAGCTATTGTTCAACTCTTTCAACGTCTTGATTTCGGCAAGAGCATTAGCCAGATTAGCTTCCGAGCTATTATTCAACTCTTTTAATGTCTTGATTTCAACAAGAGCGTTAACCAAATCAGTTTCCAGACGTTTTTCCCTAGTGAGAAAAGTGTTTTCTTTTTCTTCGAAACACTTTTGTTGAGTGACTATCTTAGCATCAGATGCAATAAGCTTTTCATTCAACTCACAGAGACTATGATGAAGATTTGCCCTTTCCAGTTCTTTCGAACATAACTCTTTGTCAAGAGATTTTACTTTACTATTGACAATATCAAAGCCTATATAAAGACCTTGATACCACCTTATTAAATTCTTGTTATCTCGAGAGAGCTGAGATAGAATTTCAAGGAGCATAGAGTTGGGTGTGCTCTTTATATAAGGAGTTAAAACCTTAACGATAGCTGAAACATCCTTTTCTACTTCTCTCTCAAAATCTGAATCGGGATCATCGTCATCCATATGCATGTTCTTTTGGAGGACGGATTCCCAATCTTCAGACTCTACATCATTAACAGGAGTATCATGTCTAGTAGATCCAATAAGGGCATGTTCAGTCCTTGATTGCGAAGAAGAAGTATCGTTAAGATTTGGTTCAACACTGTTGACGCGGTTCACTTCTGCATGCATAACAAAAGTGCCTCCTGATGGTACGTTACAAGCTTTTAAGCTTTGATCCATGACTCACAAGCCTAGATAAACACAGACAGTTACGTCTTTAATGTGTTCACCTGCTCTGATACCAATTGAAAAAGGAGGGGTACCGAAATACGACCAACTTTTCGTTTGGGCTCGTGAGTCTTATGGTTAGGTTTGTACGATCTCAAAAATCAATATCAAAACCTAGATAACCGGAGTTGTGATATAGGGATCAACTCGACAAAGATGAATCTTTGGAGTAAACTCTACGGTTATGGATAACATACTTCTTGTGTTTGCTTTTAATTATATGTCAGAGTTTATATAATTGCGGAAAGGAAAAGCACACAAGACACCAGAACGTTTTTTTAACGAGGAAACTGCCTTGCAGAAAAACCTCGGGACCTCGTCCAGATTGAACACCACCCAGTACAAACTGACTACAAACGCTAGCCTACTATAAGACTTCGGTCTGGGATGTAGCAGAGACCAACTCAAGCCCTCCAAGCGAATTGGCTACTGTCGCACTCCTTACGTCTCTAGATCCCCCACAGATCGTCACACACTTGATTCCCCCAGCTGACGTCCTTTACAGGCCTAGGAGTTGCTTTGACCGCTGTCAAAGGCTTGTGTCAGCAATACTGGCTTTGCAATCTAATTGTTGACGTATGATGTAACTGTCCTCTATCAGTTTCTCATACACAAGTTGACTTCCTTCGGATTGTTAAATCCAGGTCATACGGAAATCTACTTCACAAATCAGGGCTGACAAGCAAACCGAGTAAGCTATGCCCAACTTGTCTCTACCTCAGTTATACACGAAGAATCACTTAAGAAACTTGTATAACTGGAGCTAACTAGGTCTTACAACACCGAGTGCAGCCGTGCGTTGCTACCTTTCAACCTTGTGTGTAACGTATCAGTTCTTGAATAGCCGTATAGCAGAAGAGACAGACTATGGATTAGACAAGAACATGATCATGTTACCAAGGTTACAGGTTAATCCGATTTCAACCAAATATGGTCTCAATCTCCTACCTGTGCTTCCCAACTCTCAAGAGAAGTCTTTTATAGTCGTAGGGAGTTCCCAGAGGAGCTGCAACCTATAGAGGATGACTATATCACAACAAGCGTTCACCGAAGTGAAAAGAGTTTACGATCACTTCCCTGAGGACCTTCACGTATGCTTGATGCTTGCGGTATTTGTCCGTAGACACCTATATTTATAACACTCAATAAGATAGGTTGCTTTGGAATAAAGCAATCAATTACTTGTCCCACAAGTTAAGGAAACCCTAAACTTGCCAACCAAGTAATAGAGATTAATCTCAATTGGAATTCTTTTTAAGTTTATCTGCCAAGTGTTTTGTTAGCTCAAAAACACTTCAAGATAGAATCCAACAGACCTGAGATAATCTTTATCTTATTGACTCATTGAGGATCGTTAGATGGACCACAAAAGATATTTATGTGATATACAAGTCCACCTAAGAGATAAAGGAGTTTAGAGTTTGACCCAAGTGAAATTCTGAAAGAATATCCACTAAATCTGACACCAGCAAAGTAACCGACATTGGGTTCGCGTCCTACGTTCGCGAAATAATCAGTCACTTTGGAACTCAGAAGAAAACCGAGTTTCTGGTTTGCGAACCGGTTCGTGAACCGTGCGCCTGTCAGATTTCGTCAAATCTGGATTCCGCTGGAAGTTCTGAGCTTACCAGGACTTAGACGTGTATACGTCCTCAGCTGTAATCCATGGACTCTTTGCTCAAGAGTACTCCTTTAGATTCATCCATATCCAACTAACGATTTGCAAGCAAACCATTGTAATGGACACATGGCACCGAATCTATCTCATTCATTCTTGTACTCACAGCATTTGTGGGAACAAACACTGGTCATGACACAAGGCCACGTTAGACAAGAATACGATCTCAATCGCTATTATCACTACTAAAGTAGTCGACTATATTTCGAAAGAATAGAGAAAGTAGAATAGAAAAATTTCCATAAAGTCATAACTCCTACTAACCTTTTGTCGATGAAGAATAATTGATGTCTTCTTTGTCTTCACAGTCTTCGTCTTCAAGGTCTCTACTACTTTGTCTATATCCCAATTCCGAAATCTAAACTCTAGTAGGCTAAATCAAGAATTGAGTTTTGACACCTAAAACTGACAACTAGCTTGACATACCAACGCTAGTAGGTTTGACCGGACAATGTCCTAACAGAAATCTCTACTCATATTTGTCAAAATTTTCTTTTATTGTTGAAACTTTTTGTATTTCTTTCTTTCCAAATACAACTCAATCATAACTCCAAGTCTTTATAGTTGTGGCAATATTACTTTCGTAAATCCAGTCGAGATTGCATCCTTTAGAAAACTAGTCCAAATTCTTTTAGCTCTCCACCAATCGAAAAACAAGTGGGCACTTGATTCATCATCCTCTTAACAAAACCGGCATAACCTACCACATCTATACCCCTCATACTTAATTTATTGGCCGCCATCAAGCTTTTGTGAAAAATAGTACTGAAGATTTTTTTTACCTTACTTGGGTAAGACAGACTCCAAATAATATCATTCGGAAAATTTACATCACCGACTTCCATAAGAGAATTAACTTCATTCTTTGACCGTATAAGTATCCAACGTGTTATTTTCATCGAGCATCCATAATCTAGAATCTATATTCACCATATCTAGTAATGAATTAATGGAAACAACCTCACTTGTTACCGTCTGAAAGTACATACTTCGGTAAATAAACTTCCATTTAATGGTATAACTAGAAGTGGTAGAACTCGAAATATTTAATGCCTCGGGCTTGAGTCTAGGATTAGCACACAAATATTTGGGCCCAGATGAAGCAAGTAGTAAACAAAAGTTTTTTTTTTTTTTTTTGCTTAGGGATGGTTTCAGCCGAAATGCATGGCTGTAGCTCAGCCCTAGTCACAGGAAATCAACTAACCGAGACACCACGCATCCCTTGTTAAAATGCCAATGGATATCTATTGCATAAAAAGGCCATCTCCAATCCAAAATTCTTCTCAAACTCTAATCTAATTCCCCGCACCCGTCTTAAATCTCACATATTTGTTGAAGTACTCTTCAAGGTCACCACAAATATTATGCCAATGTTGAAGTCTCTTTCTTGAATCTCACATATTCTTAAAAGATTCAAAGTCATGATTCGCATATTGCTAAGCATTTGGTTGACATGATAGAGTCATCCTTTTTATCACTTGAAAGATTTTTAATTTATATATGAAATAGAGACTTAGATCACGAAGTATATTCTGGGGTTACAATGCAATTTTGATGCTCCAAAGTAGATACTCTTAACCATATTTGGGATCACATATTGGCCAACGAGGTAAAATTTAGGCCACATGGTATTTTTGGTGGAAGTTTTTGGGTTACTCGGGAAATAAAAAAACAAGATCAAATTGTATATTTATTTCCTCTCAGTGGAATATTCTCGATCACGACGCATATGTTGAGTGACTAAACAAATCAAGGTTGCTAATGGGTAGACCAGATTCTACAAGAGTGTACCAGTGGACTAGGCCAGCCCTGTACGAGGGATAAGGGATACCCGAAATCTCATTTTCTTTTCGTCTGCAAGGTGTTATTGGATTTTCTTATTTTCTTCCTCACAACCGGCCAAATAAATCATCTAACATCACGTTTGGAATAATCCTAAATTGGTAACCCGTTTATTGTGATTTACAAATGAGCTACGTGAACATCTTACTCGGGATCAAAATCCAAAAGTGTATCAGAAGATTCAGAATCCTAATTCGTAACCCTTAATAATCTTTTATTTGATTGTTGTTATTCTTTGTCTAATTGATGGACCTTTTAGAATCAATTAAGTTCGTTAAATCACTTAACCATGTTAAGAAGTACCCATAATGTTAACCCAGTTTAGAAAATTTGATTTTTTGTATTGAGTTCCCCAAGTTTGACACAAGGTTGTCTATGTGAATTCATTATTTGTTAATCAATACTCAAGGTCTAAACCAACAATTCCTTAGAGCTTACAATCAGTGGGGGAAAAAGATCTGATCTTGGTTCTTTTCTATGGATCAAGCTGAGGAAATATAAGGATTGTTCTTCACGTTCTTGAATATACATGATATTTGATCAAGTAGGGAACCAGATGATTCTGTTGGAAATTTAAGGTATGAAACTAGAAACAATTAGGCTTGAGGCGCGTAGATCGCTTTTTTTTAAAGCGTTATTTGCTCCCACTCTATTAGAGTTGTTGAAGGGATATAAATGCAAACTGCTTCCCAGGATACAACAAGCCCTGTATGATCAACGACCAAACAAAATTGATGAATCACCCTTGAACTATTTCGATATTACTACTAGTTCTATGGAACATAACTAAAGAAAGAGAAAATATTGCAAAGAACTCTATCTCTCTGTCTAATATACATGGATCCTTATATAGATTCCTAAGAGACGTGTCTCTTGCCAAACTATAGGAGAAGACATCCTTACATGAACAATCACACTTTATATTGAACATTCATGTTACATAGACTGTTATCTTATGTAACTAACCCTTTTCTTTTCTCTTATGTTAAGACTATAGTCGACGGTTACAAAACCAACTTGGCTCATATCTATTGTACATCCATTTTCATAGATGACTACTATTTAATCTACAATATTGAATATTTGATCAGAATATTCAACAATCCCCTACTCGATTAAATTTTAGTGTTCTTAATTTAAACGAGTAGTGTCACTGAGATTAACTTTTGCTTAGTTTAAATGTTTCAAAGTTATGTCGAAGTTTATGGTGGCCTTGGCTTTAAACCAACTACTCCCATGTGACACAACCAGAAACATCACACACGTAAAGACATTGATATCCATAACGATTTTGATTACCGCTTAGCACTATTATGGCCTTGTGATTGCCCGAGTTCGTGAGCAATCCCAAGAGAAACCTCACTCTTATGAGAAGCGGCACCACTTTTATGCTCACATAAGTGAAGTCCTTCCAGTTTTCCTGTTACTTCTGAAAACTTGTTCACAAAGAATTGGATTTCATTAAGATTAATAAATCAACCTATATTCGTAACGACACACATCAACACCACTTTCAACAATTGGGACTCAAAGTTTAGTATTGAGACTAATCACTTATCAGTTACCCGTTAAACCAACGTACTAGTCATTTCCTAGTGGTCGGTTGGGTTACCACTACCAGTGACTATATATTTTGAGGTTACAAATTATTCATGTGAATTCACAATGAATTCTTTCAAAGATAAATCCATCCCTACAAAGGATTCCTGCCAAAACTAATTTGGCCTCATCTATTAGATACAAAAAAAATCTAATGATAACAACATCCAGATACCATGATTCCATTCATAATTTTCATAACTCAGATTCAACAGTCTAGATTCTTTCAGACAGAGACACTACATTTATCTTTGACAATTTTAACCATTTTGACATATATAGCCAGAATCCTCACAATGTGTTACTTGTATCAGTCTCATTCAAATGCACCACTTTACCACAAAGTCACATTTTATTCTCACAAAGACAAAAACAACAAGCAGTCACCACTACCATAAAGTCACAATTTATTGTCACAAAGACAAACGCAACAAACATTCACGGTCTTGGGAGAGTACAAGCTTCGAATATTAATCAAGTAAGGAATTTAATACCCCCGCAATTTCATTACTTAAGAAAATCAACAAATGAAGTTCTAAGCAACTAGAAATTCCAGTATATGGAGTAGACGAAAACCAAACCAAAACCAAAACTTACAAATGTAATCCTTGATATCACAAAACCTTGCAACTTAATTGCTCCATATTGCCAGCATGTTAAATACAAATGACAAATTGACAGTAGATGGCCAGAAATGGTTACACGTCGCTTTTGGTCTTTGAAAGAATGCGAACAATTCAATCTCTCATATTTAGAAAATGTTTGAAGTCTTTCCAAAACCCATAAGACACCATAAAGTTTACTGTCCCATGCTTTGTGGTCGTCTAAGCCACTGACTCTTTTCAACATTGCACATATTACACTTGAACGAGGTGCATACAACAGTAAGCAACATGAAACAAATTCATGTAACATTATATCGCCCCTACAGTCTAATTACTTCAAATATACGCAACACAAATTTGCATTATATCTCACACCATGCACTGGTCATTGAAGTTTTCATCTGTTAACTACCAACACTTTGCAAATTTATAAGTTAAACGATTTGCAAACATTCATAGTCTAATTTTCCTTAATAGTTTATGACACAATCAACGATTAATTGCAACTAGAACCATTCACAATTAGCACAAATCAACTGCAAGTTCAAGGTAAATGTATAATTTCATATAGATATAGGCAAAAAGACAAACACCTTATGAGCCTAAGAAGTCGTTCTCTTTTACACAGTAAAATACATGATTAACACAAACCCAATCATAGTATTAATTCGTAGACTGTGAATACAAGAATCACGAACTTTAAGCAACAACCATTCGACAAGAAACAAGGCAATCATTCAGGCAATATATAAAATATTATGTTTGTACACAAGGCTTTTCTGTGCACACTCTAAAGCTCAATATGTTATGCATCATGGTAGTTTCTCATGATTTATAAAATTAATGAGATCAAACTGAAAGAGAAACAAACAAACTTATCTGATTACGAGTTCCCATGGTTTTTGCATTGAACAGTAACAGTGCTTTGTTTGAAGACTTCACAATGCTTACGCTTTTGTTTCAACAAAACTTTCAAATGATCTCCTAGGATATGAATCCATATATCACCAACACCAACCGAAACCCAGATTAAACTACACTTAAACGAAACCCCTAGTTGTTCCAAATTCCATACAAAATAACGCTTAAAAATTGTTGGAAATTTAAGGTATGAAACTAGAAACAATTAGGCTTGAGGTGCGTAGATCGCTTTCTTTATAGCGTTATTTGCTCCCACTCCATTAGAGTTGTTGAAGGGTTCTAATTGCAAACCGCTTCCCAGGATACAACAAGCCTTGTGTGATTGGCGACCAACTAAATCGACGAATCACCCTTAAACTATTTCGATATTGCTACTCGTTCTATGAAACACAATTAAAAAAAGAGAAGAGATTGCAAAGAATTGTATCTCTCTGTCTAGAGATTGCTACTCGTTATATAGATTCTTAAGAGACGTGTCTCTTGCCAAACTATATGAGAAGACATCCTTACACGAACAATCACACTTTATATTGAACAGTCATGTTACATAAATTGTTATCTTATGTAACTAGCACATTTCTGTTCTCTTAGGTTAAGACCATAGTCGACGGTTACAAAACCAACTTGGCTCATATCTCTTGTACATCCATTTTCATATATACAATATTGAATATTTGATCAGAATATTCAACAGTTTCACCTCAAGTTTGTTATTATTGTGATAATGAAGGCGGTGGATGGGTTTCAGATTTGAAGTAATCTCGTTTTTTTCCGTACATTATGTTCTTCAAGTTTTTCATATTCTTGAGCTGATCGTCTCAAATTTGGGAGTTTTAAGGTATCAAGGGATCGAAGTTATAAACGATAAAGGATAACCTCCTTTAATACAATAAAACCATTTCTTACTCATCTGACTCCGGACTTTTGATACACTCCTGTGGAATCTGGTCCACCCCTTAGCAGTCTTAAAACAAATGGGTACATTATAACGCAAGACAACATTAAAATGAAAAAAATAAGAACGTAGTTACCTCAATTTTGCCTTATGTTTAAAGTAGAGGAAGAAATCACAACATAAAAAGAAAATAATACTTCCTCCGTCCCACATAAATTGAGCTAGTTGGTTTTTCATTTTAGCTTATTTTTAGGCTAAAATGAAAAACCAACTAGCTCAATTTATGTGGGACGTAGGGAGTAGAAGAAAATGGAAGAAAGTAGTGGATATAAACAAAAAAAAAAGAAATATGAGGTAGGGCATGTTGGATAAAACACACAAGGCATTTCATTATTCTCAATCATCTCATGCATAAAAACATAATTAGCATAAATTCCAAAAGTCTCAGAAAGGAAAAAAAAAAAAAGTAGTCACCAACACAAAGAATTAATAAAGATAAATTCTAATTAGTTTTAATTTACGAAAACTAAATTATTCAAAGGAGGGGCAATAATAATTATAACAAACATTTGATTGATTATTGTTTGTCCTAGTGCCCGGATTCCATGCTCTTACACAAAGGTCCCTTCATTTCTTTTAATGCCATCCAAAGTTTCCAATCTGTCTTATTGGGCCGACCGATCGGAGGACCCGAAGGGCCTGTAGGGAGGGAATTCTTTTTATGGCCAATTTTTTGTTAAATGTCCAGTAACAAAATTGAATCAATTTGACTAAAAAAATTGTAAAATTTTTCAACGATGAAATGACTAAATAGTCCTTATCAAATCCAATAATGACCCTTCCCTATCCTTTTTACTAATTACACCCATCTCTCTATCACACTATATACA
>JAJJMA010344106.1:0-16067 GCA_023529015.1 Papaver nudicaule
TATTGATTTTTGAGATCGTCCATATCTTACCATAAGACTCACGAGCCTAAACGAAAAGTTGGTTGTATTTCGGTACCCCTGCTTTTTCAATTGGTATCAGAGCCTGTAAACATATTAAAGGCGTAACTGTCTGTGTTTATCGAGGCTTGTGAGTTATGAAACAAAGCATAAGAGCTTGTAACGTACCACCAAAGTTTGATGGCACCAATTACCTATGGTGAAAGACTGCTATGAGATCATTTTTGCAAGCCCGAGATTTCAAACCTTCGGTTTATGTCGAGAGAGGATATACACCACCAACTATTCTGGTTGATGGTGAATCTGTCCCCAAAGACATAGTGGCTTATGATGACTTGGAAACTCTTGTCGCTAAGCAAAACTATGATGGGCTTATCGCTATCATTCATGCAGTAACACCTGATCTTTTCCATCACGTGGCCACATGTGAAACCTCGTAAGAGGCTATGATTGGATTAAGGACCGTATTCGAAGGGAATTCAACAGAAAAGGAATCTAGACTTCAAAACCTAATGTCTGACTGGGAAAACCTTCGGATGCCTAAGGATGATACCTTTGAAGAATTTAACCAGAAATTGTCTGAGATAGTGAATGTTTGTCACACCTTAGGAAAAGTTATTCTGGAAAGGGACATTGTGTGTAAAATTCTGAAGTCATTACCCTCAAGATACGAGTTAAAGAAACATGTCATCCAAGAAGTTCATGGCATAACTATAAGAAGAAGTGACCTTGTTGCTAAGCTAAAGATCTTCGATCATGAGCGAAAATATGAAACGAAATCTATAGTTTTTGAAGCTGTTAGCACTCCGTGCACCTCTTCTCCACAAAAATTGTCATGGGATGATGAGTGTGAAAACCTTGACAATGAATAAGTGGAAACTGAACTTTCTCTGATTACACAACAACTAAGGGATCTTCTCAGATCTAGAAGAGACAGGCAATTCAGGAGAAAATAATCCTTACCAGCATTAAAACCAAATCCTGACAAGGATGAGGATGACTTTGCTGATGTGCAATGTTTCAAGTGTCGAGGCTTTGGACACATGAAAGACATATGCCCTAGTAAGGATTACTATAAAAGGGATAATGCTCTTTCATCTCGGTTTGATGATATGTCTGACCAACATGAATTTGAACTAGATCATGAAGAAATTGTTTTCATGGCAAATACTTCAGATGAACGACGATCTAAGCATGATGAAGCTGACGATCTAATTCATAAGTTGATCAATAAGAGCGAGGACCTATTTTAGGAAAACATTCAGTTAAAAATATGATCTTGAAAAGGTAGAGAAAACCTTTCTCCTAAAAGATCATGAACTTGAGAAATTAAGTAATGATCTCTCCTCAACTTTATCACTTAAAGATAAAGAAAATTGATGCCTTAAAGAATGATCTCCAAAGACTATTTGGTAGCTCGGATAAAGTAGCAACGATGTTATTTGGTCAAAAAGCCTTTGGAGACACCAACGGGTTAGGGTACAATAGTAACACGTACATCAAGAACATTGCTTTCATTATGGCTAGATTCAGTCCTCCATCTAATGAGAAAATCAAAGGTGTACCTGAGAAAGCCAAAACTTAGGATGCAAAACCTTCCAAGAATTGCCAGTACTGTGGCAAAACTGGACATGTCCAAGGAAGGTGTCGGCTTCTTAAGGGAAATAGACGATATGTACATAAGATCCAAGCTGACATGGACAAGATGAACAAAGCCCTGAAGCAATTCAAGGGAGCTTTGAAAAACGTGGAAAGTTCAATAGGAAATGAAAAGGGTAAGAAAAACTCTCACCCCGAATTAGTCTCTAGCAACCACTCTACAATCAATACCCCGTGTGAGTCTAGTACTCACACTCAAACTGCCTAAGTGTAGTTTGGTGATGCATCCTCACATTATGACTTGTATATTTGAGGCATGCAGTTGATATCAGGAATCTGTTCCTGGTATTGTGGTTGTTCAAGTCACTAGTAGTAATACTATATTGAAAACATACTTCTACAGGGAGTATTCTCTATGGAAATTCATGTTTACGAGATTGAATAAACTCTGTAACACATAGTCGAGTGTTTCAGTATACGAACCAGTTCGCGAACCGTTCGCGTCGCAGATTCTGGAAGATTCCCTTAAGTCTTTCAGAAAAACAGAAACACACTCCTCTTGAAAGATATATATATAGTAAGTCATAAACAAAGATGTCTTATGTTACAAGAAGTGTTATGAGGAGTTATAAAAGTGAAGATGTGAAAGTTGAGCTCTGTGAAGGGATTACACGCAAGAGAAAGAGGACTCCTGCATAATTATTGGACTACGTCCGAAAATTTCTAATCCAGAGACTCATGCTTTTAACTTGATAGAAACAATTGATGAATATGCTTATATGCGGAAGTACTTTCTGTATAAAATCGATTACGAAAGGAAGAAAACTATTTTCTATGAAGACAAAGCCCAACGCTTCAGGAATAGTTGTGCTCATTATACATCATTGTTACGTGCTTTAACTGGTCTTTCTGAGGAGGATACCAAGAATACTGCACACATCATAGATCAATTCTTTGATGAAGTCGAATCTCGAGACTGTAAAGATGAATAAAAGTTAAGGTCATACAACTTATATATCGTGTCTTCACAATAAAAGTAGTTTGCCTTTTCATGTTTTTTTAGAGTTTTTCAGCATGTACTACTTTATTAGTATTCATTAATAAAAAGTTCATTTTAGATTTGATTATTAATGATGCTTGCAATACTTGATTTTTCTACCTCAATCTTATGTATTGCATACATGACCTTATTCGTTACTTTTGTGATGATTCAAGGTTATGTCTATTTGCAAAAGTTAAGATTTCTCTCACGATTAAGAAACTTTTGATTATATGATGTTTAGGGTTTCCACAAGCTCAAAAATCATGAACTCTTTTCTAAGAAATTGGCTAACGAAAAGAGAATATTAACAAAGAAATTGGATACATTAATTTGTTTGTCTAGTTATGCTTTGTTTGTGTCTTTACTTGTAGAGGCACATATAGTTGTTCTTTACTGAACACCACCACACGGGGGAGAGTTCTTAATTGAACTAGCGCTTAATATCAAATCTTTTTGGGGAGCGTGGATGTGGAATATTAGGAGAAAAGTGTATCTATATTTCTTCAAAGATGAATCAACTTCGAGATCTTCGTTGTGATTTCTTAGTTATGTCATCTTAAACTTGATATGCGAGTACATCCTTGACTTGACTATGATCTATAGGCTTGAAACCCGAGTCTCAACTGGTTTGTCATATTTTTGTGACAAATAGGGGGAGAATACATATGGTTTCATGTTCTTGTGGTTCACAACCATAGGGGGAGAACACTGTATTGTTTACTTATGTACTTTTTCAAAGTATCAAGTAAGGGGAAGTAAATATTGGGCTTCATACCCATCTGGCAAAAAGAGGTATAAAGATTAAGGGGGAGCTTCGTATCAAGAATGAGTAGAATCACTTTATAAATTTTGGTACACAAACTTTAAAGTTGCTCTGATTATTACTCTATGCACAAACAACATGTGGGATTAGCATATTAACCCATGTAAGCTCGAGCATACCTTTATGGTTGTTTGAGATGGATATGTTGTAGTGTTTGTATACGGATTTTTCAACAAGAGCTAAACGAACACATCAAGACTCAAAGGAGAAGTTGAAGAATTCAAGAAATCAACATAATCTGGGTTGGATCTTTATTGTAATAACTTTTTTGAATCCATATGTAATATATTGGTTTTGTCACTAGAATCGACAAAGGGGGAGATTGTTAGGGCATTGTCCGGTCAAACTCACTAGCGTTGGTATGTCAAGCTAGTTGTCAGTTTTAGGTGTCAAAACACAATTCTTGTTTTAGTCTACTATAGTTTAGATTTCAGAATTGGGGTATAGACAAAGTAGTAGAGACCTTGAAGATGAAGACTGCGATTACAAAGAAGACATCAAATATTCTTCATCGACAAAAGGTTAGTAGAAGTTATGACTTTATATTGAATTTCTTTTGTTCTACTTATTCTATCTTTCGAAATAGTCGGCTACTTTAGTAGAGATACTAATAGCGATTGAGATTTGTATTCTTGTATGCATAACCATGAGTTATGTTGGTATGTGTTCCCACCATACTAAGTTTACAAGGTACATGAGATAGATTCAGTACATTTTCCGTAGCAATGGTTTGGTTGCAAATCACATGTAGGAATATGGGTGAATCTAAAGGAGTACTCTAGAGCAGAGTCCATGGATTATAGCTGAGGACGTCTCACACGACTACTGGCCCAGCCCAGAACTTCCAGCGGATCCAGTTTAAGCCCTAGTGTGAGTAATGCCGGTTCACGAACCGGTTCGTGAACAGTGGCTCCGGATTTTACTCCTGAGTTCCAAAACGTCAATCTGTACACGTACATGTACGTGGACCACAGATTCAATGTATTTGGTCGGAATTCAGATGGACCGTTCACGAACCTTATGAGTGAATATTCTCTGGGATTTTCACGCGGGTCAAACAACTAACCCCTTATCTCTTAGTTGGACTTGGTTTATCACGAAAAAATCTTTTGTGGTCCATCTAATGAATCTCAATGAGTCAATAAGGTAAAGGTGTTCTCATGGTCATTGGATTTCTATCTTGAAGTGGTTAAGAGCTTACAAACCACTTGGCAGATAAATATTAAAAGAATTTCAATTGATATTAACCTAGGGTTTCTTTGTGTGCAAGTCAAGTAACGGGCATGTTTTACACGGGCACTTGCTAACTTGTAGATTAAGGAATCTGTTGTTTTATCTCAAAGCAACCTATCTTATGGAGAGCTATAAATAGTCGGTTAAAGAACGAAAACCAAAAGCATCAAGCATACGTGAAGTTTCTCTGTGGAATTGATCGTAAACTCTTTGCACTTTGGTGTAAGCTTGTTGTGGTAGTCATCCTCTATTAAATAGCAGTTCCTCTGTGGGATTTACCTAACGACTATAAAGACTTCTCTTGAGAGTTGGGAAGCACAAGTAGGCGATAACGTACTTCTCAAACTCAACCAGCTAATTATTTTATTGTTAGGACATCTCCAATTGACAACGTCGGGATTATAAAAAGATATGATAAGGCTTTTTTATATGGAAATCATCGCAAAATGTTACTTTCATGAATGCTTACATAGAAAAACTGTTAGTATGAGGTTCAATTGACTTTAGTATCGATAGCTTATTAAGAAGGATTCCTATCTACACGACATTCAGGTTGTGTTAGTATACTTTCCAAGTGTACTACTGTTATAGTATACTTGAGAGAAAGATTTGATACACCGTCCATTACAATGGTTTTCTTACAAATCAATGCTAGGAGAACGGTGAATCTTGGAGAATGCTCTTAAGTGATTATACGGATTATGGTTCATAAACAAAAATGTTTGAGTACGAAAAAACCACACGTTTTGTGTGCTACGAAACAAATCCGGCTAAACTACTTTGTTGCACTTACGGTTCGCGAACTAGTTCTTGATCTTAGGCCTTAAGGTTGCAATTTGGTACGTGAACCAGCTCGCGTACCTAGGCTTTCAGGTTTTCTCCGGAACTACATAGTAACAAATGTTCGCGAACTGTCTTGCGAACCTTTGTACACGGTTTAGTACAGATTGTTAGGCCATTGTCCGGTCAAACCCACTAGCGTTGGTATGTCAAGCTAGTTGTCAGTTTTAGGTGTCAAAACACAATTCTTGATTTAGCCTACTAGAGTTTAGATTTCGGAATTGGGATATAAACAAAGTAGTAGAGACCTTGAAGACGAAAACTGTGAAGACAAAGAAGACATCAATTATTCTTCATCGACAAAAGGTTAGTAGGAGTTATGACTTTTATAAAAATTCTTTTATTCTACTTATTATATCTTTCGAAATAGTCGGCTAATTTAGTATAGCTACTATAGCGATTAAGATCGTGTTCTTGTCTACATAACCATGTGTGTTAGTGTTTGTTCCCACGAATACTAAGGTTACAAGAATGCATGAGATAGATTCGATACCATCTTTCCATAACAATGGTTTGCTTAAAAAACACTTGTTGGATATGGGTGAATCTAAAGGAGTACTCTTGAGCAAGAGTCCAGTGGATTATAGCTGAGGGCGTATAACACGTCTAAGTACTGGCCCAGCCCAGAACTTCCATCGGATCCAGTTAAACCCTAATTCTGAGTAACGACGGTTCCCGAACCGGTTCGTGAATAGTGACTCCGGATTTCACTCCTGAGTTCCAAGACATTAATTTGTACACGTACATGTACGTGAACCTCAGATTCGATGTATTGGGTCGTAATTCAGAAGGGCGGTTCCCGAACCGTCCAAGGTGAATATTCTCTGGAATTTTCACACGGGTTAAACTCTGACTCATTTATCTCTTAGTTGGACTTGGTTATCACGAAAATATCTTATGTGGTCCATCTAACGATTCTCAATGTGTCCATAAGATAAAGATTATCTCTGGTCTGTTGGATTTCTATCTTGAAGTGGTTAAGATCTAATAAACCACTTGGCAGATAAATGTTTAATGAATTCCAATTGAGATAAATCTCTGTTTACCTTGGTAACTTGATCACGTTCTTGTCTATTCTACGGTGTCCTTCTCTTCGGATATAAGGTCATTCAAGAACTGATACGTTACACACAGGGTTGAAATGAAGCAACGCACGGCTGCACTTGGTGTTGTAAGACCTAATTAGCTCCAGTTGTATAAGTTTCTTAAGTGATTCTTTTTACAACTGAGGTAGAGACAAGTTGGGCATAGTTTACTCGGTTTAAAACTGGAGCTAATTAGGTGATTCTTTCTTAAGTGATTCTTTTTACAACATGTAAGTAGATTTCCGTATGACCTGGAGAAATCCGAAGGAAGTCACTTTGTGTATGTCAAACTGATAGAGGACAGTTCAAACATACAGTTGGTAATTAAGGTTGCAAAGCCGGAATTATTGACACAAGCCTTTAACAGCGGTTAAAGCAACTCCTAGGCCTGTAAAGGACGCCAGCTAGGGGAATCAAGTGCGTGACGATCTGTGGGGGATCTAGAGACGTAAGGAGTGCGACAGTAACCAGTTTGCTTGGAGGGTGGAATTGGTCTCTGCTACATCCCAGACCGAAGTCTTATAGTAGGCTAGTGTTTGTAGACAGTTTGTATGTGCGGTGTTCAATCTGGACGAGGTCCCGAGGTTTTTCTACAGGTCGTAGTTTCCTCGTTAAAAAAATCTCTGGTGTCTTGTGTGCTTTACTTTCCGCATTATATTCTCTAATTATATAATTAAAGCAAACACAAGAAGTACGTTACTGTTAACCTGATCGTTGTCCCCAATCCATCCAAAGGATTTACCAAAACCTTGTCTTGCGTCGGACTGATCACTTGTGATCCAAACTCAGGTTAAACAGATTTGGATATTGATTTTTGAGATCGTCCAGATCTGACCATAAGACTCACGAGCCAAAACGAAAAGTTGGTAGTATTTCGGTACCCCTGCTTTTTTCAATTGGTATTAGAGCCGGTGAACACATAAAAGACGTAACTGTCTGTGTTTATCGCGGCTTGTGAGTTATGGAACAAAGCATAAGAGCTTGTAACGTACCACCAAAGTTTGATGGCACAAACTACCTATGGTGGAAGACTGTAATGAAATCGTTTTTGCAAGTCCGAGATTTCAAAACTTGGGTTTATGTCAAAACAGGATATACACCACCAACTATTCTGGTTGACGATGTATTTGTCCCCAAAGACATAGCGGCTTATGATGACGTGGAAACTCTCGCCGCCAAGCAAAACTATGATAGGCTTAATGTTATCATTCATGCCGTAACATCTGATCTTTTCCATCACGTGGCCATATGTGAAACCTCCCATGAGGCTTGGAATAGATTAAGGACCGTAATCGAAGGGAATGCAGCAGAAAAAGAAGCTAGACTTCAGAACCTCATATTTGACTGGGAAAACCTTCGAATGCTTGAGGACGATACCTTTGAAGAATTTAACCACAAATTGTCAGAGATAGTGAATGCATGTCACACCTTAGGAAAAGCTATTCCGGAAAGGGACATTGTGTGTAAAATTCTGAGGTCATTACCCTCAAGGTACAAATCAAAGAAACATGCCATCCAAGAAGTTCATGGCTTAGATATAACAAGAAGTGACCTTGTTGCTAAGCTAAAGATCTTCGATCATGAGCGAAAAGATGAAAAGAAATCTATCGCTTTTGAAGCTGTAAGCACTCCGTGCACCTCCTCACCACTGAAATTGTCTTGGGCTGATGACTGTGAAGACCTTGACAATGAAGAAGTGGAAACTGAACTGTCTCTAATTACACAGCAACTAAAGGATCTTCTCAGATCCACTAGAGACATGTGATTCAGGAGTAGAGGATCCTTACCAGCATTAAAACGTAATCCTATTCGGGATGAGGATGATCTCGCAAATGTGCAATTTTTCAAGTGTTGGGTCTTTGGACACATGAAAGATAATGCTCTCTCAGCTCGGTTCGATGATATGTCTGACCAACATGAATTCGAACTAGATCATGAAGAAATTGCTTTAATGGCAGATACTTCAGATGAACGATCTAAGCATGATGATTTGAAAAACATTTTAATTCATCAGTTGATCAGTAAGAGCGAGGACCTAGTTCAAGAAAACAATCAGTTAAAAGCTGATCTTGAAAAGGTAGAGAAAACCCTTCTCCTGAAAGATCAAGAACTTGATAAATTGAGTGATGATCTCTCCTCAACTTTATCACTGAAAGATAGAGAAATTGATGCCCTAAAAGATGATCTCCAGAGGCTATCTGGTAGCTCGGATAAAGTAGCAGCAATGTTATTTGGTCAAAAGGCCTTTGGAAACACCAATGGGTTAGGGTTCAACAGTAACACATACACCAAGAACAGTACTTTCATTATGGCTGGATCCAGTCCACCATCTAATGGAAAAAACAAGGGTGTACCTGAGAAAGCTAAAACTCAGGATGAAAAACCTTCCAAGAATTGCCAGTACTGTGGCAAGTCTGAACATGTCCAAGGAAGGTGTCGGACGAGCTGTAAATATGCTCCAAGCCGATATGGATAAAATAAACAAAGCCCTGAAACAATTCAAGGGAGCGTTGAAAAACGTGGAAAGTTCAATAGGAAATGAAAAGGGTAAGAAAAACTCTCAGCCTGAATCAGTCTCTAGCATCCACTCTACAATCAACACCCCGTGTGAGTCAAGTACTCACACTCCAACTTCTTAATCGCAATTAGAGAAAGAGGACTCCTGCAGAAACACTGGACTATGTTCGGAAATTTCCTGATCCAGAGACTCATGCTATTAACTCGAGAGAAACAATTGATGAATATTCATATATGAGAAAGTACTTTCTGTATAAAATCGATTACGAAAGGAAGAAATCTTTATTCCATGAAGAAAAGCCCAAAGCTTCAAGAATAGTTGTGCTCATTATACATCATTGTTACGTGCTTTAACTGGTCTTTTAGAAGAGGATACTAGGGATACTGCACGCATCATAGATGACTTCTTTGATAGAGTCATACCTCGAGATTGTGGAGACAAAAGTTGAGGTCACACAACTTTGTATCGTGTCTTCATATCTAAAAGTAGTTTGCCTTTTCATGCTTTTTAGAGTTTTTCCGCATGTACAACTTTATTTCATTAATAAAAGTTCTTTTTAGATGATTATTAATGATGGTTGCAATACTTGATTTGTCTACCTCAATCTTATTGCAATACATATCTTTTTCCATTACCTCGGTAGTGATGCAAAGTTATGACTATTACAAAAGTTAAGTTTTTTCTCACGATCAACAAACTTTTGATTGTATGATTTTTAGGGTTTTTACAAACTCGGAATCATATACTCTTTTCCAAAAATCTGGCTAAGGAAAAGAGATTATAAACAAAGGAATACTGGATAACATTAATTTGTTTTGTCCATGTATAGGCTTTGTATGTTGTTTTTTATTGAATAACACCACATGGGGAGAGTTTTTAAATGAGCTTGCGCTTAATAACAAATCTTTTTGGGGAGCGTGGATGTGGAATATTACTAGAAAGTGTATCTATATTTCTCCAAAGATGAGTCAACTTATAAATCTTCATTCTGATTTCCTAGTTATGTCATATTAAAATTGTATGCGAGTACTTGACTTGACCTATCTCTTTAGTTTTTTGAAACCCTAGTCTCAAACTACTTTGTCATATTTTTGTGACAAATAGGGGAAGAATACATATGGTTCTTGTTCTTGTGGTTCATAACCATAGGGGGAGAACATCATGTGCTTACTTGCTGTACTTTTTCAAAGTATCAAGTAAGGGGGAGTAATTAAAGTTAAGAAGAAGCTTCGTATCAAGTATGAGTAGAATCACTTTAAAAGTTTTGATACACGGTCTTTAAAGTTTTCTCAGATTCTTACTCTTTGCACAAACAACATGTGGGATTAGCATATTAACCCATGTAAGCTTGAGCGTACCTTTGTGGTTGTTTGAGCTGGATATGTTGTAGTTGCTATCTACGAATTCATCAACAAGAGTTAAAAAGAACACATCAAGATTCAAGGGAGAAGTTGAATAATTCAAGAAATCAAGATACATCTGGTTAGTACTTAATTGTGTATCTTTTGAATCCATATATATGTAAATTGGTTTTGTCACTAAAATTGACAAAGAGGGAGATTGTTAGGGCATTGTCCGGTCAAACCCACTAGCGTTGGTATGTCAAGCTAGTTGTCAGTTTTAGGTGTCAAAACACAATTCTTGATTTAGCCTACTAGAGTTTAGATTTCGGAATTGGGATATAAACAAAGTAGTAGAGACCTTGAAGACGAAGACTGTGATGACAAAGAAGACATCAATTATTCTTCATCGACAAAAGGATAGTAGGAGTTATGACTTTAATGGAAATTCTTATATTCTACTTATTCCATCTTTCGAAATAGTCGGCTACTTTATTTGAGATACTAATAGTGATTGAGATCGTGTTCTTGTCTAATAACCATGTGTTATGTTAGTGTTTGTTCCCACGAATAGTAAGGTTACAAGAATGGATGAGATAGATTCGATACCATGCATCTTTCCATAGCAATGGTTTGCTTGCAAATCACTTGTTGGATATGGGTGAATCTAAAGGAGTACTCTGGAGCAAGAGTCCAGTGGATTATAGTTGAGGGCGTATAACACGTCTAAGTACTGGCTCAGCCCAGAACTTCCAGCGGATCCAGTTAAACCCTAATTCTGGGTAACGACGGTTCCCGAACGGTTCGTGAACAGTGACTCCGGATTTCACTCCGAGTTCCAAGACATCAATTAGTACACGTACATGTACGTGAACCTCAGATTCGATGTATTTGGTCGTAATTCGGAAGGGCGGTTCCCGAACCGTCCAAGGTGAATATTCTCTGGAATTTTCACACGGGTTAAACTCTGACTCCTTTATCTCTTAGTTGGACTTGGTTATCACGAAAATATCTTATGTGGTCCATCGAACGATTCTCAATGTGCCAATAAGATAAAGATTATCTCTGGTTTGTTGGATTTTTATCTTGAAGTGGTTAAGAGCTAATAAACCACTTGGCAGATAAATGTTTAATGAATTCCAATTGAGATAAATCTCTGTTTACTTGGTTTGCAAGTTAGGGTTTCCTAAACTTGTGGGACAAGTAACTAGTTGCTTTATTCCTAAACAACCTATCTTATTGAGTGCTATAAATAGAGGGTTCTAGAACGAAAACCACAAGCATCAAGCACACGTGAAGTTTCTCTGTGGAATTGATCGTAAACTCTTTTCACTTCGGTGAATGCTTGTTGTGGTATAGTCACCCTCTATTAGGTAGCAGTTCCTCTGTGGGAATTACCTAACGACTATAAAGACTTCTTTTGAGAGTTGGGAAGCACAAATAGGAGATTGAGACCTTAGTGTTTGAAATCAGATTAACCTGTAACCTTGGTAACCTGATCACGTTCTTGTCTATTGTACGGTCCTTCTCTTCTGATATAAGGCCATTCAAGAACTGATACGTTACACACAGGGTTGAAAAGAAGCAACGCACGGCTGCACTCGGTGTTGTAAGACCTAGTTAGCTCCAGTTGTATAAGTTTCTTAAGTGATTCTTTTTACAACTGAAGTAGAGACAAGTTGGGCATAGTTTACTCGGTTTACTTGTCAGCCCCCGCTTGTAAGTAGATTTCCGTATGACCTGGAGCAATCCGAAGGAAGTCACTTTGTGTATGTCAAACTGATAGAGGAAATTTCAAACATACAGTTGGTAATTAAGGTTGCAAAACCGGAATTATTGACACATGCCTTTAACACCGGTTAAAGCAACTCCTAGGCCTGTAAAGGACGTCAGCTAGGGGAATCAAGTGTGTGATGATCTGTGGGGGATCTAGAGACGTAAGGAGTGCGACAGTAGCCAGTTCTCTTGGAGGGTGGAATTGGTCTCTGCTACATCCCGGCTAGTGTTTGTAGACAGTTTGTACAGTGCGGTGTTCAATCTGGAAGAGGTCCCGAGGTTTTTCTACAGGTCGTAGTTTCCTCGTTAAAAAAATCTTTGGTGTCTTGTGTGCTTTACTTTCCGCATTATATTCTCTGATTATATAATTAAAGCAAACACAAGAAGTATGTTACTGTTAACCTGATCGTTGTCCCCAATCCATCCAAAGGATTTACCAAGACCTTGTCTTGCGTCGGACTGATCACTTGTGATCCAAACTCAGGTTAAACAGATCTGGATATTGATTTTGAGATCGTCCATATCTGACCATAAGACTAACGAGCCCAAACGAAAAGTTGGTAGTATTCGGTACCCCTGCTTTTTCACAGATCTCTCAAATCTCACAACTTGGTGAACTCAATCCTAAAAGAAGATATTCTACACAGTTCACTTATCCCTTTTTAATAGTTCAATAAGATATTCAGTTATTCACTCTTGTGTGAGACCATATCTTTGAAGTAGTTATCCACTTCCAAACTACTTGGTGATAAACTCTAATCAGTTTCCATGTGTGATTAAATGGTGATTCCTTTGTGTGCAAGTTAAATAACGGGTTCGTTTACAAGGTCACGACCTAACTTGTAGGACAAGGATTCTATTGTCTTATTCCTAAGCAACCTATGTTATTGAATGCTATAAATACTGGACTTCTGAACGAAAACTAAAAGCATCAAGAAGTCTCAAGAATCAAGGATATTCTGCGAAAACTCTTTACACTTCGGTGTAAGCTTGTTGCGGAGATTCATCCTCTATAGGTATAACTTCCTTCGTAGAATTGGCCTACGACTATAGAAAAGATTTCACTAGAGAGTTGTGAAGCACAGGTAGATATCTTCCTTCGTGGCAGCCGTACGTTGGTATCAGAGTCGGTGAACACATAAAAGACGTAACTGTATGTGTTTATCGCGGCTTGTGAGTTATGGAACAAAGCATCAGAGCTTGTAACGTACCACCAAAGTTTGATGGCACAAACTACCTATGGTGGAAGACTGCAATGAGATCGTTTTTGCAAGCCCAGGATTTCAAAACTTGGGTTTATGTCGAAAAAGGATTTCAAAAATCAATATCAGGGGTTGAATAAACCCCAAAGTGAAAAAGCAGGGGTACCGATTATCTCTTGGTGAAAAAGCAGGGGTACCGATTATCTAACGAATCTGAATGAGTCAATAAGATAAAGATTATCTCTGGTCTGTTGGATTTCTATCTTGAAGTGTTTTTGAGCTAACAAAACACGTGGCAGATAAATGTTTAATGAATTCCAATTGAGATAAATCTCTGTTTACTTGGGTTGCAAGTTAGGGTTTCCTAAACTTGTGGGACAAGTAACTAGTTGCTTTATTCCTAACCAACTTATCTTATTGAGTGTTATAAATAGAGGGTTATGGGACGAAAAACCGCAAGCATCAAGTATACGTGAGATTTCTCTGTGGAATGGATCGTAAATTCTTTTCACTTCGGTGAATGCTTGTTGTGGTATAGTCATCCTCTATTAGGTAGCAGTTCCTCTGTGGGAATTACCTAACGACTATAAAGACTTCTCTTGAGAGTTGGGAAGCACAAATAGGAGATTGAGACCTTAGTGTTTGAAATCAGATTAACCTGTAACCTTGGTAAACTGATCACGTTCTTGTCTATTCTACGATCCTTCTTTTCTGATATAAGGCCATTCAAGAACTGATATGTTACACACAGGGTTGAAAGGAAGCAACGCACGGATGCACTCGGTGTTGTAAGACCTAGTTATCTCCAGTTGTATAAGTTTCTTAAGTGATTCTTCGTGTACAACTGAGGTAGAGACAAGTTGGGCATAGTTTACTCGGTTTACTTGTCAGCCCCCGCTTGTAAGTAGATTTCCGTATGACTTGGAGTAATCCGAAGGAAGTCACTTTGTGTATGTCAAACTGATTGAGGACAGTTCAAACATACAGTTGATAATTGAGGTTGCAAAGCTGGAATTATTGACACAAGCCTTTAACAACGGTTAAAGCAACTCCTAGGCCTGTAAAGGACGTCAGCTGGGGGAATCAAGTGCGTGACGATCTGTGGGGGATCTAGAGACGTAAGGAGTGTGACAATAGCCAATTCGCTTGGAGGGATTGAGTTGGTCTCTGCTACATCCCAGACCGAAGTCTTATAGTAGGCTAGTGTTTGTAGACAGTTTGTACTGTGCGATGTTCAATCTGGACGAGGTCCAGAGGTTTTTCTACAGGTTGTAGTTTCCTCGTTAAAAAAATCTCTGGTGTTTTGTGTGCTTTACTTTCCGCATTATATTCTCTGATTATATAATTAAAGCAAACACAAGAAGTACGTTATTAATAACCTAATCGTTGTCCCCAATCCATCCATTGGATTTACCAAGACCTTGTCTTGTGTAGGACTGATCCCTTGAGATCCAACCTCAGGTTTTACAGATTTGGATATTGATTTTTGAGATCGTCCAGATCTGACCATAAGACTCACGAGCCCAAACTAAAAGTTGGTAGTATTTCGATACCCCTGCTTTTTCACTTTGGGGTTTATTCAACCTCAAAAATATTTTTGTGGGTTTAAGTCTTTCTTTCAGCCTTCTATTTTCATTTTATCTTTTTTATGTACGTTGCAATGAGATCGTTCTTCCCTTTTATGACATAAACCCAAGTTTTGAAACCCAAGTAGATTTCGGAATTGGGATCGTTTTTGCCATTTCCGTTTTAGATCTAAAAGGATCCACCATTCTGACACCTCGGATTTTAAGCCCAACGATTCAGAATGATCTGTAACCCCTCCTGACGTGGGTTGTTGGCGTTGACCCGTGAAAAGTTCATCAATATAGATGGGATGTTGTTGTCACTGGTCCACGAAAAATTCATCAATATAGATGGGCCGCTGCTGCCGTTGGTTTGGTAGTGTTTTAGGTGTAAAACAATAAAGAGAATCCGAGGGGTAAATTATGAAGATGTATTGGTATTCGAGAGGTCAAGATCGAACAAGACTCGCCTAAACCAAGATATGGTCGTTCGAGTATTGCTTCAGTTACAAGAAGAGAAAATAGGGTTAGTTTAAGGGAGGGAAGCAGAGAAAGATGAGATTAGAGAATTACTATGATTTCTGTGATGTTGTGAATAAAGTTGCTAATAGAATGTATATTCAGTTCTCACTAGATATTGAATGTTGAATGAGAAAAGTTAATCAATTATCGATGAGATGAACTGATTGTACTGCACTGAATTGAACTAGTTGTTATGTGTTTTCCAAACTGGTCGAGTGACCTATTTATAACACTAGAATTCCAACTGATCTCGTAAGAAGTGGAAGAGTGGGAGAGTGGAGTAAGTGGGGTCACCTGTTAAGAGTCTTGCGCCTAATATTAGGGAAGACTAACAACCCACTTTCTCATCCCATCTTTCTAGCAACGTTCACACGACTAAGTTTCTTTCCCGTTGAGTGATTGAGCCGTTGCAATCACACGTGCCATAGACCGCGAAACCAAAACCCTAAAGAATATCCCCCCATGTAACTTACTTGATTCTCGTAAGATTTGTTAAGTATTGAA
>JAJJMA010344140.1:0-15256 GCA_023529015.1 Papaver nudicaule
CCCCTAAAATACCTAGATTTTAAAGGCCGAATGTTACACAGATTTTCAATAATTTTTACACCCAAACATTCGGCCTCTAAAAAAATTTATCGTGAGGGACGAATGTATATTCGGCCCCTATTAATGTAGAATTATAAGCCGAATGCTAATTCGGCTTCTATTAGTGTGAGATGTTGAAGGCCGAATACGGATTCGGCTTCTATTTCTGTTAGAAATAGAAGCCGAATGTTTAATAATATCAAAAAAGAGTTATTGTGTTCAAAAATAGATCCGTTGGAGTTCGAAAATAGATCCGTTGGAGATCAAGAAAACTATCCGTTGGGTACTCATCTTTATAAATAGACTCTTTCACAAACATTCATTTTCATAGATAACTCTTCTTCCTAAACCTTCTTCTTCCAAACCTTTATCTCAATCAATCTACAATGTCAAGCTCATCGTCAAATGAATCCAGGAGGCCAACTCGATCACCACAAGAGATACTATCTTTAATACGCAAACCAAATGAATCAATCTCAACACCTCCTCCAGCATCTCCTCCTCGTAGGCGTTATCGAAACATGACTGATAAGTTTGTTCATCAGTACTACTATACGTGTTCTCCATCTCAAAAACCATTATCTCCTCCTCCATCAACACGAATCAAACCAAGCTTCGCTCCATTTACGTTGGAAGAAGATCTACGTCTTTGTAAAGACGTGATCCACTATTATGGATTACAAAAAAGTCGTGGGGATGTCAAGTGGAGGTCCCTGTTTAAGTATATCGAAGATGACTTCAAGTTTCAAAACCAATATGTGCGCGATGCAAAAGGCCTCTCAGAACGATGGTGGAAAATACGTCAAAACGTTCATGATTTTATGCACTTGGGGAGATTGGCCCGAGATTTTCTTGGGAATGATGTTACGGAGGATGAAGTTTATGCCAGGACTTTGAAGGTATGGAAACAAAGTAAAGGAAAGGATTTCGAGTACGAAGCACATTACCATGAGCTAAAGGATTTTCTCAAAACCTTCGAAGTATTATGAATCCTTTGTTTTTGTTTTCAAACTTTAAACTCTTAATCTATGTATGAAATGCTTTGTTATGTGGTTATGTTATTTGTTATGTTTGGGAATCAATATGCAGGTCACATTCGGCCTCTAAAAGGAAACTATCGTGGGGGCCGAATGTACATTCGGCCCCTAATATGAAACTATAGTGAGGGCCGAATGTGGAGCACAGGAGTTTGAAACATTTGATTACCTATATTCGTTGTAAACAGACTTCCTTACAAACACAACAATTGTATATAATCGGCCAACACTGGATATTGTATTAACCGATTATTATCCTGAAATACAGCAACTACTATCACATGGTTATGGAACAAAATAGGAAGCATCAATACATGAACAAACATAACAAACATACATTCATAACCAGAAATTCAACGATTTAAGTCAACCATACATTCATAACCTGAAGTTCACCATCATAGATGTCGATAACATAAAATAAACTAGAACACACAATACCAAAACACATAATAAAACTCAACCAGTGAAACCAGTTCCAAACCCTGTTCGACTGCGGATTAGTTCCCAGCTCGGTCCGCCATTGGCCTCAACAAGTGGACGGAGACGTGCAACTTCAACGCAAAGTGTACAACCACAAGGAAAAATTTCCACACCCTCACCAACCCTCTTTCTTTTAAGATTACGAGGTACATTTGCTTGCCATTCATCATGATCGACAAATCTTTCGACTTGCTGAGGAAGAAAATCACGATAATCCCTACGCAGGCCAGGAGCATATTCCCCACGCAAATGCTGTGGTCGTGGAAGAGGGGGATCAATGTGTTCATCCCTTTGACGTCGTGTTTCAATCACGCGTGGATCATCCTCACGAATTGGTGCTGGAGGTTCATGGTAAAGCACAAGTGCAAGGTTCGATTCATCTTCACGAATTGGTGGTCGGGGAGGGCGGTCAATGAGTTCGTTCCTTTGATGTCGTGTCTCAATCACAAGTGCATGATCAGGGCGCATTGGTAGTGGGGGAGGTTGATAAATCACAAGAGCAAGGTTCGATTCATCTTCGCGAATTGGTGTTGGTTGACCACTTGATTCTGGTAGATAATGATCTCTAGTATCTTCGTGAATGGTTTGTAAGGGATCCACATCTTCGGCGGTTGTTTCAATACCACCCGGAACAACTTACAAGAGAGAAACACATGTAAGCATGCAACATTCGGCCTTCATTTGTTAGTAGCCGAATCCACATTCGGCCTTTATTTTGGTTCATAGTGCCAGCCGAATTAACATTCGGCTGGCACGATAACTCATGTTAGAAGCCGAATGTACATTCGGCTCTTAAAATTTACAAGCCGAATTCGCATTCGGCCCCTATTGTGAGAGCTTTTGCCAGCCGAATGTTACGCTGTAAATAAGAATTCAAGTTCTTATTCAGCAGCCTACATTCGGCCTCTATTGGTACTTAGGTTAGCAGCCGAATCAGGATTCGGCTGCTAAAGTTTAGAGGCCGAATGCGTGAATATATTTCGAAAAAAAACAACATTCGGCCCCTATTATGGCAGCCGAACTGTTCTTCGTCTTGAACATTCGGCTGCCATAATAGGGGCCGAATATGGCGCTGGTGAGACATAAAAGTCTCACCTTTAGCTCGATTTCGGCCATAAAACATGATTTTGAAGTATACCTGTGTATTTGAAGCAATGGGTTCATCATATAAGTGCTCATCTTCAGGATTTGGGACAAAAAAAATCATCGAAATCGTTGTTTTCTTGAGTTTCCGGTAAAACGTTTCGTGACGATGAAGATTCTCCCATAACTGGATTTCTCGCAACGATCATCGTATGTTTGTTACGATGAGGTTCATCAATGTTATCCCCCCCAAACATTTCACAAAACACACAAACAAAACAATAATCACACCAAAAAACCAAATTTTTTTCTTTTTTTTCCCTCTTTTTCTTCCCCTCTCCACACAAAAATCTCCCCAAAATTCTGATTTTCTCTCACCTAAATTATCTAAAACCTTAAGTATATACTTAACTCTAATCTTATTATTAACTCTAATCTTATTATTAACTCTAATCATGTGAGGGGTAGTTTAGTATTTAAAAAGTTGAAAAACTAAAGGGGTCTCAAAAATTACTAGGGGGAGTGACGGCGGGAGGGCTTGCATACTTTGCGAAGGGCTCAAAGCATGTTTCTTCTTGGTGGCTTGATGTTAATGTTTGGTTTCCAATATTCCAATTCTTGTTTTTCTGTATTCCATTTCACCATGGATACAAACCTACCTAGATGTATTCCATTGCACAGACAAAAGGAAGTTCCTGTTCTAAAAGAGGTAGTGCATCCAAAGAAAAAAAAAACATATACAGGTTCACAAACACTGGTAGATATATAATTCCGCGATACATGCATCAAACCGAAAAAAAAGAAGCCACTGTCGCAGGGAACGCGATTGCATTTAGCGCATGCAACAAGCCTTTTGAACCCCTAGGTTGACCCTGGAGGACGAGTGAAGTCTCGTGAGGGTTTTCCAGTGATGTCCAATACCCACAAACATCAGATCCGCTCTTCGTTTCAAGACTACAAACACACATACACACTCAATAACACAGCATATAATAATTAATCCTTGAACTATTCCAATAGTACTGATAGCACTGGGTGCATCAAGATAGAGCCTTCTCCTCTGTATCGTAACTCAAGTGGTAGCAATTGGTACCTGTAAAGACCCCGTCGTCCTTTCTGTAGGTTTCAGTTTCGCCGTTGAATAGGGTGTCACGCTGGGTGTACGAGTAGGGAACATCGCATTTTCCCGTTGCAGCTTTGAGACTCACCTTCACACTTGTTTGAGCAGGCACATTAACTCTATAAACAGTCTCAGCCAATCTTGTAGTTGTAGTAGTGGTTGTATATTGAGCTCCCAGGGTAATCTTACCCGACAATTCGATCTTACCATCACAAATAAAGGGTATGCCGGCTTCCATGGTGTATTTCACACCAAGCATCAACGAACTGCTGAAATTCCAACTGCTAGTCCGGGTATCTGCATACGAGAGCTTTAGGTCTACAGTATCGGCGGTGTTAGTCCGGTTGACTACTTCTCCTGACGCCATTGTTATCATTGTCTCATCATAGATCCTACCATCCTTCTCGCGGAATGCGACATTATAGATACTCCTAGACAGAACAAGCTCTTCCACCCTGATCTCTGTGGTCTTACACATGGTGGGCATGTCAGCCTTGAGATAGTACTTCTCTCCGTCCTTGTAGCTCCTGCAAAACTTACCGTTACTCAAGGATCGCAGAGCAATGATGTCGTCGCCGACTTTAATCGGCTGGAACAAGCTTTTAGTACTGTCGTCTTTGTGCACCCGGATGCGACTGTCATCATCTTGATGCCAGTACTTGTTCGAGCAATCGGATTTCAAGAGGATGCTTCCGTCGCGAGTGGTGACGACCTCTTGCCCTACTGCTGGATCTCTAGCGTCGTCTGACGCGAACACCAGGTCATCACCTTCGTCAGGATGAAGGCTGAGGTACTGTGCACTCTTGAACGCAACATGTTTTGGCAGTACCAGCAGTGATTGCCAGTCGATAACAGTAAATTTTGCTGCATTGATATCGGGGCTCACTCTTATGCAACTGCCATAAGCAGTATTCACATACAGTGACTGATCGAGCTGGACATGTTTGAATTTAACTTGAAAAGTTCCCTGCTGCTGATAAAAGGTCGGCTCGAACAATGTACATGACCATTTGGCGTCATCTTCCTCTGGCATTGTGGCCCTCGGATCGATACGGTCACCGTCCTCGTTATCTCTAACCCAGTATTTGTTGTTGTAGCAGCATCTTATGTGGACAAGACCTCTGTCGTTGTTAGCCATCTCCGGCATCACGGACTCGAATTTGGTATACGGGCTCAGTACTTCCTCTCCGGTGCATCCGAGATCAGGGTGGTCTGCATCTCCTCCCTTCACGTGTCTCATGTACTTGTGATAAACAATAAATTCAAGTGCAAAGAACCTTGGCAACTCCATCACTATTATTATTATCTCCTTTCTTTTTTGCTCTCGGATTTTTTGTTTTGTTTTGTTTTGCAAGTACTGGTAAAACGCAGTAAGCAAGATGTTGTTTGTAGTTAGCCAAGCTTGCGGATGAGTTCCCATTTATAGGAAAACAAGAGCAAGAGCATAATATTGTGACCCTACGATGTCAAACTATGAGGGGAAAATATATTCTGCCATTTGGAATTATGAAGATTTTTTTTTGGATGATGTAAATATTGTATTTCACAAAAAAAAAAAGAAAAAGTAAAAGCAAATTTTTTGTTACTTTAGGTAAAGTAAATGCCGAACCCTGAACCCAGATGTTTAGATGGTGCTGAGAGGAGGGAGGGGAGAGTAGTTATGCAACCATTGTCACTAGTTGATAGTTCAACATAACTACAAAGCTGGATGCATGTTGCCTTAGGCTAAGTCTTATGGCAGATTCAGAAATAGCATTTACAGTCTGGCGTGGAATGATCCAGCGCAGATAAAGTTGATCTGGCGCTCTACCATTCAGCGCAGATTCAGATATTATCAGATCTAACGGTCTAGATAAGTGCGCTTTATCATTCAGCGCCCCACCGCTCTATCATTCAGCGCCAGACTGATAACTATAATTGCAAACTAGCAAACCCCATATGACTTAGTAATGCTAGATAGCTGAGCCAATCTAATTAACAGTATATAATGTAAAATTATCGAATGATTATATCAATGACCTGAGTTCAAAATCTTTAGCACCACAATCTTTATCGATTGCAAAAAAAGAAAAAGAAAAAAAACATAAATGAAAAGAACATTCCAAGTTAAAGCCCAAAAAGAAAAAGATGAAAAAATGGGTTTGGTTTCACATTCTTTCCTCGTCCGGCAAGACATTCCAAATCAAAGCCCAAACAGCGACCTTACCTTGACAAAGAAGAAAAAAGAAAAACACAAACAACAAGAATCAATCATATGTCCTTCTTCTCGTGATGATGATGAATGTAGGAAAAGCCAGCAGCCCATTAGCTACGAGTCCCATCTCGTCTTCTTTTACTGTTGCAAATTCATTGCCCATATAGCAAGCAAATGTCGTCCATCGTAGGAATGAGCATGGTCCATCTATCCGATGAAACAACGTGCTTGAATTTGCAGCAATAAGAGACATTCACATTCAACGATAAGCAACCAAGGTATACTCAGGTAAATAATCAAACACAAAGGTAAATAATCAAACACAAAGGTAAATAATCAAACACAAAGTAGTGACTTGGTATACTTATGAAAACTGAAATCTGCTTGACATGGTACACCCTCCTGTGTGTAATGTCATGGTGCTACTTTACCATTTTTGGCAAGCTCATATTTTCAAGATCACTCTCACAAAAAATTAAGCACCCTAGATGCAACATTCTAATTGATTATGCCTGCTGCAAGAATACCTTTAACTAAGGTTGAACGAACGCGCATAACAATTTGGGCCACGATACAAAGAGCGATAATTTGATTGCTTCAATTATGAGTCACAAGGTAAATACAAACAAACAGATAATAGCTAAATTTATGAGAGAAAGGACCTTACTCGAATTTATGAGTCAAAAGGTAAACACTAATGCTTTGTTTCTACATTGCCTCGCACACGAAAACTCAAACCAACAACACATAATTTCTTTACTCTAATTGCTAAAAAAAGTATATATGATGCTGGGATTGTACATTCATTCGCATTCGAAAGTTCGAAACACTAATACAAAATACTTAAAAGAGAGCAGACCTAAATCAGGTTAATAAAGAAAAGTATATGTATGATACTTGGTATCTCTATTCAGTCACATACGAAATTTTCAAATGCAAAAAAGATAAGTGCTTAGAAATTACTGTCTGGAACTAATCCACTGTGCGCAACGAACCATTACAGCTTCGTAATTTCATATCCCCATCAGTTGTAATTATCTAGTTTCTTCCCTTTCTTGTTTGACTTCTTTGATGCTCCATTTGTTATTGCCCAACATACGTACCGGAGTTGAGTGCTACTAAGGTCTCAATATAAGTTTCCACCATAGACATGTCTTCGAAACCATGTATCTCGGGGATCCTAGCTGTTCCAAGATTAGGGTCATATAACACAAAACAACCATTGCCTTCAAATAGGATCTCACCATTTTTTAAAGTTTGAATTGGCCAATCAAAATACATGTCTTTTATATGTTCAGTAATCTTCAAATGCCTACTCCACTTGTTATCCATCATTATCCATACATCAATGTTATCGTTTTGATGCGTACATATATTACGATCCTCCATGTGATTCTTAGAAAGTACGCAAAGTTTTCCTTCCCAAATACCCAAGCCTGGCGTGCAGTGGTCGTCGTCCTCAACCTCATTCGAACTGTTGTTAGGTAGTGGCACTTCGTGGAATGTCTCGTCAGAGAGATCAAAACAAACAATGACTCCAGATTTGAGTCCAGTCCAATGAAAAACACCATTGTGATGAAGCCCGCTAATTTCAGCGAGATTGAAATCATAAGGAAAAGGAATGATACCAAGACTCCTCCATGAATCTGAAGCTAAAGAGTAAACCCTTGCTTCAAAATCTTCATGGCCTTGTTCAGAAAAACCAAAACCCACAATTCTTAACACCTTATAATCATCATTCTTGGAATCATAACCAAACCCTTCAAAAGTATAACTAATACGTTTCAAGTAGTCAGATGGAGGTTCAGGAACTTGTCTATATTCTCGGGTAGCCGGGTTCCAAATGCAAATATTATCAGAACTTGGTTGTATGCAAACAAGACCATTAGAAGAACCTATAAGATCAATCGAATATTTTGCGCACATAAAAGGATAATCAATTCTAACGGCATGACCTGATGCTGATAGAAGAACATCACTATCTATAGAATAGAGACAAGGTTGCTTAGGGATCTTAAGAGCGGCTTCGTAGTCGGCAACCAAGACGTTGAACTTGTTCATTAGAACAGCATGGTTGAGATTTTTTCTGATGAAATTAGGGTTTCGAAAAAGAAGACGCCATGTTTTGGAAACACACCTGAATCTTGAGATGGACTTTACTGGCAACCGCGTGAGTATGTTCTCCTCTATGATTTCCTCTGGTAAGCTTGACATTCTTCGTCGTACTCTTCTTCTTCTTCTTCCGCTACCTTAAAATGAAAGACCGTAGGTTAACAGTAACTGAGTCTGATTAGGGTTAAATCTACACACTAGGTCTTTTATGGGTTAACCGTTTTTTTGGATTTGCCAAAAATAACCTTTTTTTGATAAGGACAATGCCTTTATCTCAGGTCTGAGAGGGTCACCTCCAAGTTGAGACTCAAGAGACATGTTGCGGGATTTTTTCTATATTCATCACGAAGTGTACAAATTGGCAGCAGTTAGTGCTTTAAGTTGCTGGAAATGGATTAGGATTAATTTGAAGTAGGAAATTTGAAACAGAAAATGCCGAAACAACATTTTTTAGAATGACCAAAATCAATCTAGTTTATGGGCCTATTTGAGCCTTTTAGAATTTTCATTCTTAAGATCAAGATTGATAACCACAATTTTGAAAATAAGAATTAGAATAGTCCACTAATGTCGAATTGAACAATTGCAACAGTTCTGGCTTTCTACAGTGTAGAATTTCTGATGTTGGAAGAGTTGGGGCAGCACTAAACTACTAACGGTGGTGCGCAATACTACCCACATTGAATAGGCCAAACTCTACATGGCGCTACCTACAAGCCCAAGTAGCTAGGCAAATAAATAAATAAATTGGCCAGTTCAATGAAGCCCACTACCTACAAGCCCAAGTAGCTAGGCAAATAAATAAAGAAAAATCAAATCCCCACACCCATTACACACGAGTTTCGAGTTTAGATCGCCGATGTTATTACCCAACAACTTTACCACTGCACTACAGTGACATCTGATGAGACTTCCTAACCTCTTATATGCTTGATGGGTACAAGCTCAAGTGGAAATCTATTCCCTGATGGCCCCATGGTCATGTTTAGGTCTTCCCTTTTCAATCCTTTTGGCAGTTCCCAATCGAAAGTGTACAATACATTGGCGAGGACGAGCTCTACTAAAACAATTGCCATATTCAATGCAGGGCACATCCTTCGACCTCCCCCGAAAGGCGTGTATTCAAAATTTTGATTTTCGACAAAATTAATGGGGCTATCCTTAAACCTCTCTGGCAAGAATTCTTCTGGATTTTGCCAGTACTTCGGATTACTCCCGAGTGCCCATGGATTGATTAGGATCCATGTGTTTGGGTATACATCGTACCCATTAATTTTACCATGTTTCATGCTTTTTCTTACTAAGAATGAATCTATTGGGTGCAGCCTTAGAGTTTCTTTCACTACCATTTTTAGGAAAGGGAAGTTATCAAGGTCAGATTCTTCTACCTTTCCTTTTGTTCCCACGTAGTTTCTAATCTCTTCTTGTACTTTCTTCATCGCTTTGGGATTTTTAGCCAGTTCTGCCATTGCCCAAGTCATTGTTCCAGCCGTTGTATCTACTCCGCCAAGATATACATTCTGGTACATAGTTTTTAAACAGAAGATTAGATATATACTGTAGAAACCAAGAAGAAAATTAAAAACTCTAGGCCTATTTAACGGTTAACGCTTGGTATCCAATAAATGTCCAATACATAGTGTTGGTACCCAACATTTCGAATATTAAGCTTTGCTACTGTTCTCAACCACGCCGCCGCCTAAACGCCTGACAGCTTCTCATAGTATCTCCGTCGCTGCTTTTGAGAAAAAACAAAATGAATGATTAATAACAAGAGAGATAAAAAGCACTCCGCATGATCATCAGAAACTTTGAAATAGGTGGCGACCTTGTCTGAGACAGATGGTGCAATCTCCGCTACTGCTCGATCAAAGTGTGTTTTGTTGATCCATTTCTTCACTTCAGAACTGCCCTCATCTGACATCCGCTTCTCGTCTAAGGCAATCATGGCAGCTTCATTAACCTGTACAGCATGAAGTCAAATCTGTGAGGCTCCAAAGAATAAGAGAGAAGTTGATAAGCTGGATTTCAAATTCATGCAAATTTTAGAGGGAAGTGTATGCATACCACTGCAGCAAGATCTGCTCCACTTAGATTCTCATATGCTTCTTCTTGACCAATTGCAACCAAATCTACATCCTCAGAGATGGGTTTATTCCTGGCAATGGCTTTTAAAATCAACCCACGTTCTCTAGGACCCGGAAGAGGGACGTACATGTGTTTCCCCAGCCGACCCGGTCATTTGACAGCTTCGTCCATCACCTCAGGTCTACAGGTACACAACACAACAGGGCGTCAAGTACATAAAAAACAAAAGTTATTATGTTTATCTTTACTAGCACCATTGTTTTCTGAACCTGAAAATTAAAAAAGTGAAAAGCTTCTAACCTGTTTGTTGCACCAACCACAAAAACACCTCGGCGTTTATCAGCCCCATCAAGCTCTATGAGTAGCTGAAATTTGAAATGAAATCCATATACATTAACATGACGAATGTATAAATATAACAGATAGGCTTTGAAATATATTTGACCTGGGTTAAAAGCCGCTCAACAACCCATCCCCCATCATTTCCCCGCTTTGTTGTCAAAGCATCCACCTGGGAAGAATAGCAAAGTCTTTTGCGAGTCACAAAACCAGGAAAAATAAAGAAAAAAACTTCATCGTTAGCATGCAACAGAAGTCGGCCACCTCCTACTAGCCAGAGATGAACGCAAGATCTTATTGAACCAGATGCTTAGGAATGAAAGTAGATAAAGGGGGTCTAATAACAGAAAGATTGTTGTACCAGGTGTGATCAGCCTTTTCAGACGACACAAACGGAAATTGGATTAGGTCATTAGGTGTAAGAAGAGTCTGTGTACCTCATCAAAGAAAAGAATGCATGGAGAACATGTCCGAGCACGATTAAATATTGTTCGAACTGCCGACTCACCCTCTCCCACGTACTTGTTCAGAAGTTCAGGGCCCTATTTGGTGACCAAAGAAGTTAATAGGTAACTTACTAACAAAATTACAAATTCTATGGAATATCGAAAGGAAGAGAGAGGGGCAGGGACCTTAATGTGTATGAAATTTGCTCCAGCCTCGTGTGCTAAAGCCTTGGCAATTAGAGTTTTACCACAACCAGGAGGTCCATAAAGCAAAAATCCTTGCTCCAAATCTATGCCAAATTCCTGAAGAACCAAAGCAAACAACAAATTTAAAAAAAAAAATGCTGATTTCCAAGTAGTTAGATACATATCAAGGTTCAGTTTTTTTTTTTTTTTTTTGGTATTTTGCGGCCAATTGAATAGGTGTTGACAAAAGAACATGGCATTAATATCATTAGAAGCACATGGGATTCAGCCGAATAGCATAACAGAAAGATATAATGTGTGCATAAATATAAACAAAATAGGCAGATGATGTTGACGGATTTCTTTGATGCCTAAGTTGTCTTTCTCCCTTTGAATTTTCCCAACACATAATGAAATAAGTGATAAAAAGGCTGCGATGAATAAGAGCTTCCTGCCATAAGAGGACATATAGTTGCAGAGAGATCATCGCATCATGCTCTGGTTTTGGTGTTACACAAAACAAAGTGCAAAAACATGATTGCTTCAATCATGTGCGGGGAGGAGCATTCATTAAACCGTAAGACTACAGTATAAAGTTATTGTGGACACCTATTGTTGCAAACAAGGAGAAAGCGGAACATAGAACTTACCTCAAAATCCCCCGGGTGTTTTATACGGCTAATAATATACCGGTCAAATTCCTTCCTCAAGAGATCAAGCCCTCCAACATCCTCCCACTTAACATTGGGAATAGTTGAAAATCCTTCTCTTCTTGAAGATGGCTGAATCATTTTTACTGCATCCTGCACATTCACAGGAACCTATGAAGTTTTCCTTACAAGAATGTTGCAACGAAATATATCAATGCGAAGACATATAACCCGGGATAAACAGAAAACAATCTTTAGCCACTCTTGGTGTGAGGGGTAGTAACATTCTTGCACATTTTTGCACTTTATTGGCACAAATGGACAATAACAAAGGGAGCAACAACACCGTGAATAATATGAGGCAGTCAAGCACTCACAGAAGTATAATTAACCGCACATAACATAATACATGAGAATGATAGGACCGCTCTACTTGCATACATGAGTTTGCACGCATGAAAAATGTAAGCTGAATGTATATCTATCACAACATTATTTTTCGGTTCGATACTACCTCAAAATCACCCATGCTAATGCTGAGCCCTTCCATATCCTTAGCTTCCCACGGTTGCCTATACCAATCTCCATCGGTCGCTTCATTATTGAGTTTCCAGCTGTCGACTATTCTTTTCATTGCAAGATTTCCAGCCTTGTCAACCAATGCTGACAAGTCAGCTCCAACAAAGCCCGGAGTAGCTTTAGCGATTTTCGCAAGATCAAAATTACAACCCATCTCCAGTCTAAGATTGCGACACAGCACGGACAAGATTTCAGACCGTGCATTTTCATCAGGAACACCCAAAGCAATCTCTCGATCGAATCTTCCAGGCCTTCTGAGAGCGGGATCTATAGCATCAGGTCTATTTGTGGCTCCGATTACAAGAACATAACCAGTTTTTTTCCCAGAAGTTGTTGAGCCTGAATCTGCATCAGTTGTTCCTCTAACTTCGTATGACTTATCCATACAAGTCAATAGTTGTGTCACTATTCGTTTTTCCATCTCCCTCTGCAGATTTTCCCTTTTCGAAGCGATAGAATCAATCTCATCAATGAATACAATAGAGGGAGAAGTCTCACGTGCTTTCTTGAACAGATTGCGTATGTTCTCTTCAGATGCACCTGACGCATTTAGTACACATAGTAATTAAGATTTAACATACCGAATCTAAAACACTTTAATTTGAACTAAATCTAAACATATGTAAGTGCACAATCAAACAACAAAGGGGCACAAGGCACATAATATTGGAAACCAATAACTAGTTGTACATTATGTGGTTTGCTTGTCTGGTCTTCTATATGTGTGCTTATCGTAGAGGTATATAAGTGCTGACCTAGACCCCGAAAGTAAGAGACAAATTACTAAGAGATTGAAATGTTAATTTGTATCAAACAATCATAGATAGCAATGGAGTTTTCATACCTGAGACACCATTAACCACTTCAGTAGCAGATATTTTGTAAAACGGAATTCGAGCTTCGTTAGCAATGGCATGAGCAAGCTGTGTTTTCCCACATCCAGGTGGTCCATGCAACAAGATCCCAGACAGAGGTTTAACTCCCAAGTACCTCAGCAACTCCGGATGGTAAAGCGGAAAAAGTATGTCATTGATCAACTCATCTAGAATCCCTTTTATTCCTCCAAGATCCTTAAATTTTGGCCCCTGATGATCATAATTCGTGGATTCTATGTCTCCAACAACACCCTTTAAATCCCCACTCAAATTACTTTTCTTCGTGTTCGTCTCACCTTTACTTAACCCCATTATTCGTGTCTTCTTGTTTGATTTAGTCTCGACTTCGATTTCCATGTTCTTAATTTCTGAATTCTCAACCTTGAGACCGGAATTAACCCCCGCCTGATTAGCCCTAAGCGTATGTTTCATCAAATCCATTACAGGTTCTACTTTTTGGTCGTAAACTGCATCTTCATATGTCATTTCCGATCCTGATGAACTATCCTTAACCTTCATCATCGTCTTCCTCCTCTTCTTCTTCTGTTTCCTCCTACTCGAATTATCATCGTCATTGTCAACCCAATCATCATCATTGTCGAACTCAATATCATTGCCTGATGATACAGTGAATTTCTTTCTTCCCATTTGAAAATCGAAAGCTCGTTGCAATTGTAGAGCATGTTGGACACGTCCAGTAAATTCTCCAAGCTTCTCTTGCTCGTTATAAACGTCAGGGAACTTTGGCCGAAGACGATCGACAATGTCGTCAACCGGCAATTTACTGAGTTTCATTGATTTGATTAGATGACGAAGATCGTAAAGCCTTTTAGAAGAAGGATTAGAAGAACAATTATGGCCTTGACGCTTATTAGTCATGGGTTTCACCTATTTACCACCCACACTTTCACTCTTTCCCACCCCACATCACAATTGAAAAAAAATAATCACTTTTCAATTCTACTTTCTTCTATTTACCACCTACAAAAGTAAATAGGGTTTGACTTTGACTAGTATTTGTCTTCTTCTTCTATGGTTACTCTTCTACTTTCATTAATAAACCATAGAAAACCATTAACTTTGAAAACCCTAGGTTAGATTATGTTTATTTAATTATAGTACACTAACTAGTCGTGTAGGTTTTTTCATTAAATTTATTGAGACAATAACGAATAAACTGAAGATGGTTTAGAGGTAAGTAAGTGATTACAATTGATTTTTTTTCTCCCTTAAATTTTCGACGAACTAGTCTTCGTGATCTGAACGACCACAACACATGCTAGTCTTCAGCATCTGAACGACCACAACATAGGTTAGTCTTCAAAACCTGGACGACTATGAGTAATAGTTGTAGTCCTGGAGTGAACGACCCTGTTTAACCGTGGTAGTCATATCCTGGACGACTACAATCCAAATAAGCCGTTCATATTTCAACAACATTCTTCTTCTTGTAGGCATAAATCAGCATTTGAGAGGAGAATGGAGGTCGGTCTTTTTGTGGAAGATTTTTTTTCTGTTGCTCGATTGAGGAAGAAAACATTTGGGTTTTTCTTAGGTTTAGGTTTTTATGTTTTTGGTGGGGTGGAATAATTAATGGGTGTGAATTGTAAAGTCAATGGGGGTGGGAAATAGGAGTTTTACAATTTTTTGTGGGTGGTAATTAGGAAAACATAGGTGGGATTTTAGGTGGGTGGGAAAGAGTGAGAGTGTGGGTGGTAAATAGGTGAAACCTTAGTCATGTTTAATTAGGGTTTACCTACTGGAGTGAAGAAAAAACTCTGCTACTGCAACCGCCTTATCTCTTCCTATCCTAGGGTTTAATAAGCCTTGGTTGCATAGAGGCAACCGAGAGGGAGGGGCTACAAATTTGTCCGGGACCCGAATCAGGAAGCTGCAGGCGTGATTTGGGCATATTTTGGGCGTAAGTAAAATTTATTGCAAACCAAAGACCTAGGCTAGGGGATGAATTAGGGAACTCGTAAAATGTCAACACTACCCTTTCAAAAACCATAAACCAAAACATTA
>JAJJMA010344143.1:0-12705 GCA_023529015.1 Papaver nudicaule
CAATAAAGTAGCCGCATCTTTTCGCAAATTCCCACGACTGCCGTTCAAAATTCCGAAACCGTAGATAACTCCATTCAAAACTGTTACAACCACGTGTCAATTTTAGTGTCTGGGGGTTAACAAAAAGCCAAGATATTCGTAACACAAGTAAGCACCGTTAAAAGTACCATATACAAGTAACAAGGCAGCGAAGTACGACCGAGGAGAGAAGCCTACCATAAAAAACACCAATAGTAAAGCCAAAATTCGGCACGCAAGAAATCGACATTAATAACAATACCAACTTCGGTCACCATATTGAATAGAAACATCCAAGAATATCTGATAAATGTATACGACAAATCATCATTAAAAAATAGCAGGAAAACATACAACGGAACCAATCGACGCCATGACAACAGGAAGCAGTTCTAATAACCACCGCTAAAACTCCTAGGAGGAACCGAACTAACGCGGAAATATTTTATTACATCCTTTTGTTATACAGAATCTATCAAAGCCCTGGCTCAGAAAAAGAGGCAAAAACGCCACCAAATGAAAAAGGCTGTAAACGCCGAGGCAAAAACGCCATCAAATGAAAAAGGCTGTAAACGCCGAGGCAAAAACGCCATCAAAGGAAAAAGGCTGTAAACGCCGAGGCAAAAACGCCATCAAAAGAAAAAGACCTCGTTAGCAGGCACAGAGCTGATGCTCATATAATCCGTAAGGGCCCTACGAGTTATATGGCACGGTCCTCTACCCACAAGACACCCCGATAGCGGTGAGCACTTTGAATCAAGGCTACATAGGCCGAAGATACATTTGTACTCACTACCAAACGGCCACGAGGAGTAAACGTCCTCGGGCGCCGAGGGGACGATAAATGGGATTAACATCTACCTATAGAGTAAGATGGAACCCCGAGGCAGCTGCTTCGTCTTCAAAACCAACGACGAAGTACGCAGCCGAGGGACCCTTTATAAAAACTCAAGCCTCGAAAAGGGAGAGGTATAAAATATTTAGAGGGGTCGAACCTTAGGCCGCGATAAGAGAAAGGTGCCATGTCTAAGCTCCAGCCTTGACCGGCACTCCCCCATTGTGTTACTTTATTATTGAGAAGCGAGATATCCACTCAAAAGTTCCCACACTTACTTAGGCAAAAGGTAGCAAGGGCACCACCATGCCCTCCGAGGAAGATAATCAAATATCTTCGGCACCTACCTAACGTATTAAGGAAATACGGATACCTACGCGATCAATAGCCAGTGTTTTGCTTGAAACCAGTGCGAGTAACTCAAAGCCTTTGGGAAGGGTGATCCGTATGCCCCCACTAGCTTGGTAACTTTCTCCCACATCGAAGTAATCCCCGAAGTTGCACCTCGAGAAGCTATACGAACCATATACAGGTTACTCTCAAAACCAAGAAAACGAGGTACAAAGCAGCAAAGGCAAAACGAAGAAGAATAACATTAAGAGAAAAAGAAAAGCAACAAGTGTGTAAACACCATATTCAGTCCACAAAAAATAGCCATCAGTCATCAAAAGCGGAAACACACTTCCTATTTTACAAAACATCCTCACACAGGATCATCAACATTACAAGAAAAGCACCCTACGAATTCTCTCACAACGAGGACACAGGACCGCTGTCATTTTCCTTAAACAGATGCAAAACCTGGGAAACCATAAGGTTGTTAAGTTCATCAACAGGATCTCGATCCCCAGCAACAACCTCGGAGCTTTTACCAGAGGCATCAGTACATTCCATCTCCTTCGGCTCACCGCCAGAAAACTCGTCATCCACCTTCGTACTCCCATCACCACCTTTATCGCCTACTGGCTCCTCGCTAATGCTTTCAGTAATTACACTCAACTCCTGGGAGTCAACATCATCACCAGCCTTTTGCTCCAAATTGGTGGCTTCATGACCTTCGGCATTGTCATTTACTGCTTGCACATTCTCCGCTAGCCTCACCTTTCGCAACTCAGATATTATAAACTCAGCCTCGGTGGTCGAAATAAGCTCTTTATCAGACTCAAGCACAGCACCTGGATCTTCCACACCGTCATGATAATAGGGTGGTTGAATACCCATACTCCTACACACAAATCGGGCATGATCGCGACTAAACAAAGCGGCGCGATCTCCCTCCCCTTCGATATAATTTTCCAAGGAAGAAATCTCAGCATCCCTTTTCTCACACAGACTAAGAGCCGAACGGAGCTCCTCGTCGAGTTTCGTAGCTCGTTCTCTCTGAGTATCAGCCTCCTGCTTAAAAGTGTCCCGCTCGGACACGGCAAGCTCGAGACTATTCTTCAAACCCTTCACTTCCTTTGAGAGATTTTTCTTCTCTTGTTTTAAAAGCCGAATGTCCTCGCCAAGACTAACAGCCTCCAAGCCTCGGGCATCAGCAAGATCAAACAAAAACTTTCCAAGACATTTTTGCTGAAAGAAAGGAAAGGCGTCAGCACAAAACGCGCAAAGCACGGGTAAAAAAGAGAAAACAACAAAAAGAAATGCACTTACAGCTTCAACAAACGATGGATGATAAGCAGCAACAGAAGTAACAGAATTCTTATCCAAAGAACCAGCAAACACTTGGGCAAGAAAATCAGCCACGGAAGGGTCCAAAGGATGCTTCCGAGGATCCATTGAATGGGCTCTTAAAAGACCAGATAGATCACTCGCAGGAGGGTCCCGACGAACGTTCGGCTCTACAGAAGTCTGACTCCTGGAACCAAGGCACGACTGCTGGCCAAGAGCCTTAGGAATTGAAGGAGCACTCGATGCGAAGACACCAAAAGTGGTACCAATGTTGGACCCATACTGATTTAAATTCATTTCTGGTTGGCCAGAATGGGAAGCTTCGCCATCTAAAGAGGAACATCTCCGCGAAGGTACCACAGTTCGAGAATTCGGCATCACTGCCATTCCTCGGCTAAGATTTCCCCCCATTGGAGTCCTATCATCTTCGGTCTCTTCGTCGTCAGAACTAACGATAAGCTTGCGATTTTGCCTTCGGGTAGCAACTGTGGTTGTAGAACGAATGGCGCCCACACTTTCTCTCTTCGTAGCCAGGGTTTTACCTATCTTTCGATTCGGCTCACGAGGGGATAAATTCGCAGTATCACCATCATCGACCAACTCATCGCTCTGCTGACAGGCAGCCAATTTATCAGGTTCTAAACAGAGGCAAATATCCATACCTAACGCATAACTGAGACAGGAAGTGTTTATCACCTGATTAATTTCCCCCTTATCAGCAGGCGCCGATTTTGAAGATCTTTTTCTTTTCTTCTTCGGAACATTACTTTCGTCCGAAGCTTCTTGACTTTTCGCCTTCGCTTTATCCGCCTTCTGAAAACACGATTTGGACAACGGTAAATCTCTAAAAGGAAAATAAACAAAGAATATCCAAAATTACACCTTACCATCTTTTTGGCTAGAGCAATCTTTTTCTGAGATTTGGTACGCTCCTCCTCGGAGAAGAAAATTCTATAGAAATCAACAACGGGAAGATTATGATGAGCATCAAACTTCTTGCGTTCAATTCTCTTCTTCTCATCTTCGTAGCCATACAAGACAGGACCTTCGATGAGCATAGGCTTCGTGAACCATACCTCATCACTAGAGTGGCGAAGAAGTGTATTCATTTTGGACCCCGAAAGATTCACGTCACCAAGAGGATTAGAAGAATCGGCTATCTTACCTAAACTCACACACCAGGGATCTTTTTCCTTGGATAAAGATTTTTCCATCTTATAACACTTGAAGAAATTCTCGACGGACCAGTAGGCGGGAGGATGTTGGAGTTCCTGGGGAAGCTCTTTGTAATAATATGACCTACCTTCCGAGCGAGCAACCCACTCGCTAATGACCCGGATAGCATTTCCGTTCAATTGCATTACCCCGCAAGGAGGGTTGAGTTCGGAATAAATCATGTAAAAGAGAGGGTTGGATGGATTGTACAAAGGAATGGGAAGTCCGGTGCCGAGTTGCTCACCAGAAACGATTAATCTCCTATCACTACACTTTTGATCAGCCAGCAATTCTGGGGATAGAATCTTCCTCCCTAAACTAGTGTAGGAAAAAAGGGATGAATTAAATCCGTAGATACGAGCCCTTTCTTCCCATCCCATCTTCTGGGGATCTACCAATTTGCAAGGTGGTACCTTAATTAGTAACAGAAAGGTCTGAAGAAGCAGTTGCAAGAGCGTCGGCGGCGGCCTGCAAACAGAAAAGAAAGTTTAAAAAAAAAAGGAATAAAGATCAAACCAAAGCAATGGCGATAAACTCAAAAACTCACCATAATTTCAAGAAAATACAGAACAGAGAAAGATTCAATCACTTCGGAAAATAATGCAGAACAGAGAAAAGAGAGAGGGAAGAAGAAAAGACTAGACGAGTTTAAATAGAGAGATAAAACCTACGCAGTAGGTGGCAGGTCAAAGAAAAGAAAAGGTTTCGAAAGGCATGCGAAGGTACATGTGTCAGTTAGAAATAAAGGCGAGGACACGTGTCGAAGAAGACGGAACGCCAAAGGTTTTCTTCTCCAAACCCCTTCGACCTTTGGATAAGAAAAGAGGCAAACTGTAGGGGGTAAAACCCTTCGGAATACGTGTCTCGCATCCAGAAAGCCTAACCATGCCGAGAAAGTCGATAGCGAAACCTCGGGCCAGCTTAAATGAGAAACAGTCATATACGAGCGAAGTAAAGACTCGGAGGGAAAGGATTCGGATTATGACAACAGACCGAAGCCCCCGACTTAGCCTCGGAGCATAAACCGCCTTACTCGACAGAGACTGACACCACCACGATTGAGTCCTTTGTCTTTATTAGCTGTAAACCACCCAAGCTCGGCCTATATAAGGCGAGCTTGGAAAACATCGTGAGGGTTGGATTCTCTTTGGGTTGAGCCTAAGTAGCAAGAGAGGGATTAGGTTTGTAATCTCCTCTGGTTCCTTAGGGTTTTATTCATGTAATCTCAGCATTAGAAATACATAGAAAGTCTTCTTATATCTTGTCTTTATTGCTTTATTTGGTCTTTGATTATTGTTTATAGCATCTTCGATGCTGTTCTTGAGGTCTTCGGACTACTGAACCACAACCAAATACTGTATGTGCGAGTAGATCTGATGGATGTAGTACCTCGAGTGCCTATGCAGATTTTCTACTCGTACAGTTTGGCGCTAGAAACAGGGATGATTAATACAACTTAGGGTTTGCCTGTGAATTTTCGGATTTTCAAATTTTTTGTTGTATTATTTCTTTCTAATCTTCTCAAAAGATTTTTTCAAAAGCTAGATTTCTGAAAAACAGCTCCTATACCTTAAGCATCCAAAAGACCTTAAAGGCTTTGGTGTGTTTATGAGTTTTTTGAGCATAACATCAGATGATAAAATCATCCATTAAAAAGTTCTCAAACCCTCGGCATGGCAAGGTCAATGTCCGAGAGAGAGTTTCTTGTAGCAGAGCATACAAGCAATCGCAAAAATCATGTTATTCATCAAAATCCATTTTAAGGTTCTCTAATTTCATGCCATATTTGGAAATAAAACCTCACAAAAGAACCAGACGAAAAGGCATGATTTGAGCTAAAAGACAAAATAGGTAGTTGAGGATATATCTAAAAAGGGCAAATGGGACATTAAAATTCGTCTGAAAAAATTAGTTTCAGAGTAGATTTACATGGCCGACAAAGTACACTGCGCTAGCCGCCTTGGACCTCACGGGTTTTTTGTTTTTTGTTAGGTCATAGCCAAAATGGCTTCCCAATCGGAACACGCTCTGAAGCAACGAGTAGGGACCTCGAAGCAAGGTACTGGATCGTTCAAACAGCACAATACCAGATTTTCAACCAGTAAAGGGTTATCCCCCGAGGTAGCGGCTAGTACGGTCCAACACCGAGAGCACATAAACGAAGATGAAGTATTGATAGAGGATTCGGGTCCCGAGGGAAAAGGATTTCCAGAGGCCGAAGAGCCACGCCAACAGCACACACAGGAAGAAAATGGAGAAAACGAGGAAGATGAGAACAAAGCATCTGATCCCAACAGTGGCATACCCGCGCACCTGCAAAACAAAGAAAACGCGACGAGAGCCGCAAAATCCCGAAAGTTAATTCAGAAAAACAAGAAGATAAAGAAACTAAAAAAGAAGTTTGCCGAAGCAAACAAAAAGGCGGCAGAAAAATCGGCATCCAGCCACAAAGAATGCAACGAAGAACACTCTCGACTAAACAGTGCATCTCAACCGAAGGAGCATTCGGCATCCAAAACATACGTCAAGACCAGGGGCATCAGCAAAGGCCGCGGAATCCCAACATCAAGTACAAGAACTGAGCTAGGAGCATATCCAAAGGAAAGCGTACAGGTGCGCCGAGAGAATAACCAAACGAGGAAAGGCGCTCAGGCTAGAGCCATACAGCAGGAAATGCTGAACCAAGTCAAGGCACTCCGGGCGGAGCTTTCTGACAACAGAATACAGTCACGCGACAGAATTAAGCTCACGCAAACCATGAATGATGTCAATCGCTCACCCCTAAGTCCAGAAATTCTCTCACTGACGATTCCTGCAAAACGCACTATGCCTACTTTCACGACAACCTTCGATGGTTCAGGAGACCCTGTTGTGCATATTAAAATGTGCATATCACTTGAAGAACGAGGTCAAACAATGCATACTCCATTCGCGAACTCGTCTAAGCGAGGAAGACAAGACAATAATGGTCACTACGGGAACGAAGGAAAATTTGGTGACGACAAGTACCAAGATAACAGAAAGTACAATGACAACAGAGGAAACAACCTTAGGAGCGAGTTGGAAAGAAATAGTAGCCAACAAGGACAAGGAAACAGAATATTCGGGACGACCAAATCAGGATTTCCTGCATTCCATGGTGGAAAGCTCCCAAAACTCTGCGTAACCATCGAGGATGCCCTTCGGATCATGGAGCAATCAGAATACGCCAGCGAAATCAGATATCCTCGCAGTAGGGGAAACCAACCAAAGCATACAAAAAATTCAAGAGACTTTTGTCAATTTCACAAGTTTTATGGGCATACCACCGAGGACTGTGTCACGGCACAGGATCAAATTTCCTTCTTTATCGCCAGAGAACAGTTCAAGCATCTGCAGGAGCTACCGAATCCACCTCCAAACCAAAGAGTAAGGCACTAAAGATAACGTGGCACAAAGTGTGGAAACAAAGCAAACACCAACGCAAGCTCGCTCAAGGAGCAAAAGCACACTCTAAAACAAAATGGCGAGGCTCAGTGAACACGGATTCAAAAGTGCTGTTAATCAATCTTCTCGCCTTCGCTAAGCATTTTCTAACTCTGAAAAATCTCTTTGAAAGTTTGAATTATTTATATTGGAGCATCTCTAGCCTAGGCCAATGCTTAACAGAATTCTTACCACAAGGATATATCTATACAAGTCATTTAGTTTTCAAATATCAACAATCTTCGATGGCAAGCGGCCAGCCTTCAGAAAACGAACGAGGAAAAATACAACAAATGAATTTTGGGTTTTAAAATTGTCATGCTTTGACAAAACCATCAGGAAAGGTATTTTTGAGTCGAGACACCAAAAATAACTCAGGGAGGCTCCGAAGAAAAACAAATAAATATGGCACGAAAAGCATTCACCATAAAAACCATCGCGATAGGCGAGCTCGCAAAACAAGAATCACATGCTGTCATAGTCACAATACACTTAATTGCAGGAGTTACTCAATAACAGCTTTGATAGTATATATCTAGTATAACACAAAACTCTTATACAGCAGTCTTAAGGGAATATATTCACACACAAAATTTTATGAAAGTCTCTCCGAAGTAGAAGCATAGCAGGTCCGAGGAATCTCGAGCGAGGAAAACAAAGGAACTCAAACTAACTAAAAAGAAACCGACGTCGTATGCTAGCAATGCTAAACACTAAATCACGAAATAGGAGACAGCAGAAAACATTGCACTCCGAAGAACATACACGCTATCCGAAGCCTTCGGGAAATAATATCTAGGGACCCGTAGAATATATACATCCATGCACTCGGCGATATTGGACAGCAGTAGGATAGCGAGGCAACAAAATAATACAAGGAAGCTGTGGAAAAACAAACTACTAAACACAGATAAATACACAAACTAACAAAGTGTTCAATAGGAAAGCGCGTTCGGAACATAAAAACAAATTTCCAGAATAAGAGCAGCAAAAAGGAAAACAACTAACAAAGGAAGATACTCCGAAGACACTGGTATAGATAAACTAAATTTCAACCCCTCCTATTTCTACGCCTACTCCGAAGTCGTCCAGCCACGGTACCTCGATCCTCGTCTAAACCCTCGAGCAGATCTACATCGATGATGGGAGCACCAACAGGAATAGCGGCAGCATTTTCCTCCCAGAAAACAACCTCTGGAATAAATTCCTCTTCAGCAGCGACTTGCTCATCAGCCAAAGGAGTAACGGCAGGAACGGATGGATCCACGTCGTTAATTTCTTCTTTCACTTCAGCCTTCACATCCACTTCATCATCAGGAAAGGCTAGACCATCCTTAAGCATCGGCAAAATCTCTTCGCTGTGGCGGCGGAAGAACGACCTAGTCTCATACATACGGCAGTCATAAGATGAACCACCATCTTCCCTCATCCTTTGTTCCCTTCTCCTCTCATCACTCTCAATAAGATTACTAAACAGACGAATCACCTTGTCAGGATTACTCTCCATCCTAGAAGAGCTAGCGTCAGCAAAATCGGCTCTCATCTCCATTATCTGGCGAATCTGTTCTCTACGGCTTCTCGAGTCCATCCCACCATTTCCTTCATCCATGGGAGCTTTTCCTCTGTCGGCCATTAATTACTCTTTCAAAAGGTTATAAAACTCAAGGGAGGGGAAGAAAGGAAGGAAAGAATACCATACAAAAAATTAAACAGATAGTCACCAGTAACAAACAAAAAGCATACATCGCCTTTTATACTGTGGTTCAGGAAACCGCCTAATCGACAGGTCCAATCAGTAGGCAGACGTTTTACTTTTGATTCCTTTGAATAACACGCCAACACTTTAGAACCCCACAGATTATACGTTATACAATAAAGTAGCCGCATCTTTTCGCAAATTCCCACGACTGCCGTTCAAAATTCCGAAACCGTAGATAACTCCATTCAAAACTGTTACAACCACGTGTCAATTTTAGTGTCTGGGGGTTAACAAAAAGCCAAGATATTCGTAACACAAGTAAGCACCGTTAAAAGTACCATATACAAGTAACAAGGCAGCGAAGTACGACCGAGGAGAGAAGCCTACCATAAAAAACACCAATAGTAAAGCCAAAATTCGGCACGCAAGAAATCGACATTAATAACAATACCAACTTCGGTCACCATATTGAATAGAAACATCCAAGAATATCTGATAAATGTATACGACAAATCATCATTAAAAAATAGCAGGAAAACATACAACGGAACCAATCGACGCCATGACAACAGGAAGCAGTTCTAATAACCACCGCTAAAACTCCTAGGAGGAACCGAACTAACGCGGAAATATTTTATTACATCCTTTTGTTATACAGAATCTATCAAAGCCCTGGCTCAGAAAAAGAGGCAAAAACGCCACCAAATGAAAAAGGCTGTAAACGCCGAGGCAAAAACGCCATCAAATGAAAAAGGCTGTAAACGCCGAGGCAAAAACGCCATCAAAGGAAAAAGGCTGTAAACGCCGAGGCAAAAACGCCATCAAAAGAAAAAGACCTCGTTAGCAGGCACAGAGCTGATGCTCATATAATCCGTAAGGGCCCTACGAGTTATATGGCACGGTCCTCTACCCACAAGACACCCCGATAGCGGTGAGCACTTTGAATCAAGGCTACATAGGCCGAAGATACATTTGTACTCACTACCAAACGGCCACGAGGAGTAAACGTCCTCGGGCGCCGAGGGGACGATAAATGGGATTAACATCTACCTATAGAGTAAGATGGAACCCCGAGGCAGCTGCTTCGTCTTCAAAACCAACGACGAAGTACGCAGCCGAGGGACCCTTTATAAAAACTCAAGCCTCGAAAAGGGAGAGGTATAAAATATTTAGAGGGGTCGAACCTTAGGCCGCGATAAGAGAAAGGTGCCATGTCTAAGCTCCAGCCTTGACCGGCACTCCCCCATTGTGTTACTTTATTATTGAGAAGCGAGATATCCACTCAAAAGTTCCCACACTTACTTAGGCAAAAGGTAGCAAGGGCACCACCATGCCCTCCGAGGAAGATAATCAAATATCTTCGGCACCTACCTAACGTATTAAGGAAATACGGATACCTACGCGATCAATAGCCAGTGTTTTGCTTGAAACCAGTGCGAGTAACTCAAAGCCTTTGGGAAGGGTGATCCGTATGCCCCCACTAGCTTGGTAACTTTCTCCCACATCGAAGTAATCCCCGAAGTTGCACCTCGAGAAGCTATACGAACCATATACAGGTTACTCTCAAAACCAAGAAAACGAGGTACAAAGCAGCAAAGGCAAAACGAAGAAGAATAACATTAAGAGAAAAAGAAAAGCAACAAGTGTGTAAACACCATATTCAGTCCACAAAAAATAGCCATCAGTCATCAAAAGCGGAAACACACTTCCTATTTTACAAAACATCCTCACACAGGATCATCAACATTACAAGAAAAGCACCCTACGAATTCTCTCACAACGAGGACACAGGACCGCTGTCATTTTCCTTAAACAGATGCAAAACCTGGGAAACCATAAGGTTGTTAAGTTCATCAACAGGATCTCGATCCCCAGCAACAACCTCGGAGCTTTTACCAGAGGCATCAGTACATTCCATCTCCTTCGGCTCACCGCCAGAAAACTCGTCATCCACCTTCGTACTCCCATCACCACCTTTATCGCCTACTGGCTCCTCGCTAATGCTTTCAGTAATTACACTCAACTCCTGGGAGTCAACATCATCACCAGCCTTTTGCTCCAAATTGGTGGCTTCATGACCTTCGGCATTGTCATTTACTGCTTGCACATTCTCCGCTAGCCTCACCTTTCGCAACTCAGATATTATAAACTCAGCCTCGGTGGTCGAAATAAGCTCTTTATCAGACTCAAGCACAGCACCTGGATCTTCCACACCGTCATGATAATAGGGTGGTTGAATACCCATACTCCTACACACAAATCGGGCATGATCGCGACTAAACAAAGCGGCGCGATCTCCCTCCCCTTCGATATAATTTTCCAAGGAAGAAATCTCAGCATCCCTTTTCTCACACAGACTAAGAGCCGAACGGAGCTCCTCGTCGAGTTTCGTAGCTCGTTCTCTCTGAGTATCAGCCTCCTGCTTAAAAGTGTCCCGCTCGGACACGGCAAGCTCGAGACTATTCTTCAAACCCTTCACTTCCTTTGAGAGATTTTTCTTCTCTTGTTTTAAAAGCCGAATGTCCTCGCCAAGACTAACAGCCTCCAAGCCTCGGGCATCAGCAAGATCAAACAAAAACTTTCCAAGACATTTTTGCTGAAAGAAAGGAAAGGCGTCAGCACAAAACGCGCAAAGCACGGGTAAAAAAGAGAAAACAACAAAAAGAAATGCACTTACAGCTTCAACAAACGATGGATGATAAGCAGCAACAGAAGTAACAGAATTCTTATCCAAAGAACCAGCAAACACTTGGGCAAGAAAATCAGCCACGGAAGGGTCCAAAGGATGCTTCCGAGGATCCATTGAATGGGCTCTTAAAAGACCAGATAGATCACTCGCAGGAGGGTCCCGACGAACGTTCGGCTCTACAGAAGTCTGACTCCTGGAACCAAGGCACGACTGCTGGCCAAGAGCCTTAGGAATTGAAGGAGCACTCGATGCGAAGACACCAAAAGTGGTACCAATGTTGGACCCATACTGATTTAAATTCATTTCTGGTTGGCCAGAATGGGAAGCTTCGCCATCTAAAGAGGAACATCTCCGCGAAGGTACCACAGTTCGAGAATTCGGCATCACTGCCATTCCTCGGCTAAGATTTCCCCCCATTGGAGTCCTATCATCTTCGGTCTCTTCGTCGTCAGAACTAACGATAAGCTTGCGATTTTGCCTTCGGGTAGCAACTGTGGTTGTAGAACGAATGGCGCCCACACTTTCTCTCTTCGTAGCCAGGGTTTTACCTATCTTTCGATTCGGCTCACGAGGGGATAAATTCGCAGTATCACCATCATCGACCAACTCATCGCTCTGCTGACAGGCAGCCAATTTATCAGGTTCTAAACAGAGGCAAATATCCATACCTAACGCATAACTGAGACAGGAAGTGTTTATCACCTGATTAATTTCCCCCTTATCAGCAGGCGCCGATTTTGAAGATCTTTTTCTTTTCTTCTTCGGAACATTACTTTCGTCCGAAGCTTCTTGACTTTTCGCCTTCGCTTTATCCGCCTTCTGAAAACACGATTTGGACAACGGTAAATCTCTAAAAGGAAAATAAACAAAGAATATCCAAAATTACACCTTACCATCTTTTTGGCTAGAGCAATCTTTTTCTGAGATTTGGTACGCTCCTCCTCGGAGAAGAAAATTCTATAGAAATCAACAACGGGAAGATTATGATGAGCATCAAACTTCTTGCGTTCAATTCTCTTCTTCTCATCTTCGTAGCCATACAAGACAGGACCTTCGATGAGCATAGGCTTCGTGAACCATACCTCATCACTAGAGTGGCGAAGAAGTGTATTC
>JAJJMA010344152.1:3398-14339 GCA_023529015.1 Papaver nudicaule
TGTTACTCCCCCTTAGTTAATGCTTTCATTCATTTTTCAATATACACACAGGCATTTTTCTCCCCATATGACAATGCTTACTGTCAAAGACCAAGCACTGAACGAGTCAAGCTATCAATATTTCTCCCCCTTTTTGTCAAAAAGAATTGACAAAGAGTCTCGAAAATATTTGGGTTCGAGATAAATGCTCAAGTTCAGAGAACTGGATTCATCATATAAGAATGATTGCATTCATAAGGGTCAGCATTTTGACAAGTTACACAAAATATATATATAATAATCAGCACAAGTAACCTGTCAGGAAATATAAAAGATATAAGCAGATATGAGTTACATTCCCTGTATATTCCACAACCGCGCACCCCTAAAGATATTTTTCTATTAAGCGCAAGTTCACAAAAGAACTCTCCCCCGTTGGTTGTCATTCCCTCGGACATGAGAACAACGGAATAGTCTTTGCCAGAAAAAGACTAAGACCTGGTTTTGGATTTTCGAACACGTTCGTAGTCTTACTAGATTATACTAAAACCATTGATTTATGCGTATACTATAACTCTTAGTCATAAGACACAAAGAGATCCAATAGTATTGTGACTAGCATAAAATCAATCTCCTCCATACATAGTTACACTTATACCTACGTACAAAGTCATTAGTACAAACATAACAGCCACAAACATAAGGAGGCCATAAAATCAAGATATTAAAACAATTATAGATCAGCTCCATAGGAGATAAAAGAATTTCTTGATAACCTGCAACTTACATCCATAATAGATTCGGACATATTAAATCAAATGTTGCATTCGAAACTGGCGTAATATAATTTCGATTTTTCTGATTTTTAATTTTTCTTTCGGATTAAATATAAACAGAATCGAAACTTACGTAATAAAATGCTAATACTTATTTTATTTTATTGCATCATGATTCCGAAATGAAAGTAGATCTATTTAGCTACAATTGGAAAAGTTCATTCAGGATTAGACACAGGATTATGCACTTCAGTTTTAGCCTTGAACAATTCCCCAAGAAGATAGACTTGTTGATTCATAATAGTTTCTTTCATCCGAACGGTTTTAGAGAAACAGTCAGCGAGAACACGCATATCAAGTTTGATTTGCTCCCATGCAGTAGCAGATTGTTCTACAAACATATTGTTTCTCTGTTCCAGTTCCTCCTTCTTTGCAGCATAGTATTTTTTTCTCTTGTTTCGACCAATAGGTGTCTTATCATCAAGAGATAGATCAGTAATACCATTGGAAACCGATATAGCATTAAGAGCATTAGAGGTAGAATATACCAATTCCGGATTCATGGTAGTCTTGAGATAGAAATCTCTGACACCATTTCTACTTATAGTATCAAGGATACATAAATATTTCCAGGAATATCTCAAAAGGATTTTCGAAATTAGTAAGCAAAATTTTCGAACTTAAGACAATATATTTTTGAAAACACACTTTTAATGAAAAATATTTTCTTTCCTTTTACAAAACTATTTTTTTTATTTAAAAAAATGTATTTAAAGAAATTTTTCACAAAATCTTTTTGAAAATGATTCATCTTTATTTGTGATTATATGGATGAATCTCTCTCTCTTTTTTTTTATTTAAAATGACTAGTTGATTTCAAAGTTCGAAATATTTGCACTAGTTTTCCTTTTGAGCAAGTACTTCTCACCTTCGGTCTCGCAACAATTGGTAGATGCTGCATTTGAGGATAGAACAAGGGATGAAGATACATGAGATGTCGTTATGAAACTGTTAAGGTGTTCAATAAGTTTATTGGCTTTCCTTAATAACCATTTAGCATATTTTACTCTCTTGTTATAGCTTGTGCAATGACGAAAGGTATGACAGTTATCATTGCAGAATGTGCAAGTTTGCAGATCTGGAACGACATAATCAATCATATGAGTATCCTCTTGCGTACTTGTGCAGGTTGAAGAATCTGCAGAAATGGGTACACTATTGCTAGAGACAACAACAGTAAATACCAGGTTCGAAACCTCCTCATCATCAGTCTTATACGCATCAGAAGACTCGTCAAGTGTTGCCAGGGCACGAGTACCAATGTATTTTCTGGTATTTGGACATTTTTTTCGAAAAATGACCGAATTCTTTACAAGTAAAGCATTGGGGTTGGTCATCACTGTCCTCTTTTGGTTGTTCCCTTTTTGGAGTAACACGATCATGAGGTCGATGTGAGGTGGGAACATTTTTTACGAACCTCTTGTTTCGTCGCTTTAAAATATCACGAAATTGTTTAGTAATAAGAGACTATAGTAGAGTTTAGTTCTTCCTCAGATTTTTCGTCCAAGACATCATCATATTCATTGTTGGGATTATGTTTTCTCTTTTCAGAAGATCCTACATCATTCCTTTTAGCATTGAATGCAATGTTGTCTCTTTTAGTCACATTGTGCTCATGGTCGAAAATTCTGAGTTTACCTACCAGTGCACTTCGTTTGAGTTTGGACAAGTCAGTATTTGTTTCTAGGATTGCATGCTTTTTAGCTTCGTACCTGAATGGTAGAGACCTGAGTATCTTACACACGATATCCTTCTATGGAATAGCTTTCCCCAAAGAAAATGAGGCATTAACTATTTCAGATAGTCTAAGGTGGAATTCCTCGAAGGTGTCGTCGCTCATACGAAGATTTTCCCAGTCAGAAGCGAGAGTTTGTAGTCGGGCTTCCTTTTCATAGGTGTTCCCTTCAAAAACGGTTTCCAATATATCCCAAGCCTCTTTCGAGGTTTCACACGTAGACACGTGATGATAGAGATCCGGAGTGACCGCATGAATAATAACATTCAAACCATCATAGTTTTTCTTGGCTTTTGTCTGTCCATCGCCTTCAAAGTCAACCAGTTCTTTATATTCGGACGTAGAACCAGTTTTAAAAGGTCGAGAATAGCCTTTGACAACCAATGTCCGGGTTTCAAAGTCTCTAGACAAAAGAAAGGACCGCATAGCAGATTTCCACCAAAGATAGTTTGTCCCATCAAATCTTGGAGGTATGATGCGTTTTCAAACCGCAACAAATATATTTCATCATAAACCTTCACAAAATATATAATATAATATAGAGGTAAGAACAGGTTCGTTCACAGGGAGGTAATGGTTGTTATTTTAATGTTGAATCCTAAAGTAGCCTGGGGGGATGTTTGTTGTTTTAATACTAAAAGTAAAATAAAATAAAAGCAAATAAAATCAAAGCAAAGAATAATATAAGGTAATCAAGAGATGAGAATATTGGTTAAGGGTTCATCTTCAATTGCTTAACATGCATTATGAATAATATGGAGTATCGACTTAATCTATCATCATCAAAAGCCCTAGAATACATCATCGCGAAAATATTCCGGAATTTCCTAATGTCATCACACACCATAACGATGAATGTGTGAATACTACGTAGAGAATAACTCAACACATCGAGTAATTGAGTTCAACTCTCTATGAGCATTAAGGTTTGTGAAATACGTTAATCAATGCAATGAACTACCATGAGTAGTTCATTCAACAAAGGTAATATCCTACATATGATTCCCAAAGTTATCACCACCTCAAGAATCATATCGTGCTACTTATGAATAGGTAATCGAATATTTTGTATCTCATAACCTAATTCTAGCAATAAATATAAACACAATCTAACTCAATTGGCCACTTGAATCAAAAGGTATTCAATCTTAGTGTAATACATCAATCATACACTCAAACACATAGTAGAATAAAATCGATGATAAATAAGAATAAGTTCAACTCCATAATTAATCAAATAACATGTCTTGCAATTTTAGACTACATCCTCAACCAATAAAAGATTATTTAGCTACTCATGTTCTTATTGAAAACAAAAGAAAACATACTGAGAGTGAAAAAAATCATAAAAACCCCTCGATGCAAAGCTCCAATCTTGCTCCCAAAGTTCCACCTCGAAATCCGTGTCAAAACCCTTGTTTTCCACCGCCTCGGGACCTGTGCTCAGAACTTCTCCAAAACTTGCATCATTATATATTTCTGTAACTTTTTTCTATTTATTCACACACAAGACCTAAACCAAATCTGATTTCCTATTCCAAAACACAACCCTGAGCCCAACTAACACTAACTGGGCCGATCCAGACCAGCCCAACTCATTCCGCATTATTCCTGTCGGATTCGCAAGACCGACTGACATTTCATCCCCACACGCCCTAGTTACACGTTTACCTTCTTCCACACCCTGTCAGACACAAGAATCCGACAGTGAATTTCCATTCTCCACAGACGGCATCAGACTTCAATCACACTAGCAGATGAAATTCAAATCAAACAACCATTCAGAACACAAATCAAACAAAACCCAAGCTTTAAAATCGTCATCTGAGCTTCAATTCCACCTTCAGTTCTTTCTTCCATTACATCAATTTCACAACCCCAGCTTATGTCAGCAGCCATTACTCCTTACTCGTGTTCTGTGGCTTGAATTCACACCCGTTCAGCGCCTGATTACAATTGTGTAACTCATGGCTTCTCCTCTTTGCTACTGGTACCCATTCTTCGCTTCTCAGTTGTCCTGTTCTTTAATTTCACAACCATTAGCACACCCTACAACCCCTGGTAAGCAGCCACACCACTACGGTCAACCCCAACGACAGAAATGGCAACTCATGTTCCTCTCCAATTTTGCTTTGACCCCATTTGAATCTTGCAAGCCTCTGCACCATTTCGAACCACCACTGAGATCTGGTGTGACCTTCGGCAACGTCTAGCAGCAAAACAGACTTGTAAGTCTGAATTGGATCTGAGATTCAGATCTGGTTTTTGAATAAGATATGTGGCAGCCCCCATCCAAGTTTGCGTCTGCCTCAGCTATCTCTTTCTCTTTGGCAGTTGGCTGCCCTGAGCCAAACACTACGGGTGTTCCACTAATCTGTACTAAAACTCATTGGATTGCCTTTAGTAAATGATGTGCCTGCCCCTAGTGATTCTGATTTCCAACACCTTTAAGCCTTTCTCTTTTCTTGTATTTGAGTCGACCAACTTCGAGAGTCGCCAAGTGATGATTAATTGTTATTTGCTTCAAATAATATCATATTATTTCAAAATACCTGCAAAATAGAAAACTGTTGAAATAAACAATATATGAGGCTTGAGTCGACTAAAGTGCATTAAATAGGTACTCTTGAATAAGTGTTTTACACACCTATCAAGGTACGTTGACCGAACTGGAATCATTAATGTTCTTATTCATGTTTTTCTTATAGGTTGGATCGAGCCAAACATAGATTGTTAGATCTTAAGTTGTTTGCCTGCTCTGATACCAATTGAAAAGACGAGGGTACCGAGTACACCACCAATCTTTTATTTTAGTCCACCTATAAGTCAAACCTTGAACGGTTCATGTACTCAAGAACAAGATCTCCTTCAGATCTGATTGATTCACACAAGGGAGTCACAAGGGAGTCAATACAAGAATCCGAAAGGCTATGTCAACAACCAAGTACAATACTTAATTATAAATGATAAATCAAATATAACGCGGAAATAAAGTAAAGTACACACAAGATTTTTGTTAACGAGGAAACTACAAACTCGTAGAAAAACCTCGGGACCTCGTCCAGTTTGAATACTCTTAGGAATTAAGCCGCCAATACACCTACTCTCAGACTTCAGACTAGCTAGTGCAGACAATATGACCCTAATACGACTATCAGTCACAAAGATTCCCCTCAGTCTTCCTACAACTCCAACCACAGCAAGGTGGTCACGCACATGTACTCCCTTACGCAAACAGACGTCCTTTACTGTCTTACGCAAGAGTTGCCTCACATCCCATCGTGAAGACTATCGCTACCCGACCTCCAATCGGACGGACCTTCTGGACACAGCCAAATAGTGGCAGGTCAAATCGCTAGATGATATCCTTGGTAACTGACAGATATTTCACTGAAGTTGTTTCACACCAAGAGCGAGGATATTAAGTTTACTTAGGAAATAATTTCCTCGAGATATCGATCAAGGTTTCAAAACCTAAACTCCCGAAAGAGCAACCTTGTCGTCCCAGTTGGAATCAAGCAGATAGCTGTAGCAAGTACGATATGATATGACCTTGAAGAACAGTGTACCTGCAAAGAACAAATCTAATAACAACAATCTTGATTCCACTCAATATCTATAGTTTAGGCACACAAAGCGAAAGCGGCTTGCTGAGAAATCCAGGTTAATAGATAAAGAGTATGTTCTAATCACAACGATCTTGAGTGGCCTTATTGCAGAAGAGAAGGACAATAGAATAAACAAGATCACAAGGTTTGATAGACGTGATAGAACAAAACACAAGTACAATACAAAGAAGACTAGTAAAACATAAACTAGTTTCCCGCAGAGTTACTTCTAGGCTTCTCTATCCCTAGAGAAGACTTTCACGTAGTTCTAGACCGAGAGCAAAAGCTCAAAGGTAACTGAAAAGAAAAGCGGCAGACACAAGCTATCAATTCCGAAGAAGAACTTGGTAGAGGGATAAAGCTTTAAGGAGAGATACCACTCCTATTTATATTAACTAAGGCTTAGCTTTGAAATGAGGCTAACTTAATTTCGAAAATTCATTAAAGCACATTTCCATATTAGTTCTGAAATTCCTCACTTAGACTCATAACATTTAATGAGATCTAATACTATGGCATTTTATATTAAAGAAAAATATAATTCATAAATGAAAATATATTTACAATATATGTTTGGCCAATAGTAAACAAATCACACAATACTCATAAGGTATATTTGGATATTTCATTAATTCGAAATATGGTGCTTACCAAATATGCTCCCTGGGAAAGAGCTCAATTCGAAACGTGTCCTTTAGTTTCGAAAATCTCCTTAAGGTATTATTACTTCCAAATGTCATCATCAACTTTAATAATTTCGACATCACTTCCTAGGCTTTGTTGGACATGCCAGAACGATCCTAGGTGGAAGTGGGATCTGGTCCAACGTGGTTCAACGTTCCGCATAAATGTATCCTTACAGACGTGGACAAGCCTTGTGTGTTAAGCTTAAGTGAACACGAAGGTTCAAGGGACATTCCGAATCACGCAGAAAAATATACCATGGAAGTACAGTGCATGATTCAACGAGAAATAACAAAATGTTGAATCTCCTGAATTCTTGATTCCAATATAGATGATCACGTTAATGATATCCAAGAATTCAAATCAAAACATCAAATGAATATTTGATCGAGTAGTAAAATCATACGAAGATCTAATCACGTACAATAGATCATAAATCATGTGTCTACTAACTAGAGCGACTAACCATATTTCTGATGATGACTCAAACAACTTAGTTGTACATTGAAGATGAACTAATTCAAACTTCAAACTGAGAATATCAAACTCATTAATTCGTTGAAGCACAAATCAAAATGATAGAGTTTGAACTTCGAAAATACGCATTCTGAGATAACCATATTAAGGTTTCGAAACCTACATACTGTTTGGGAGAAACCAGATTAAGTTTTCGAAATCTAAAGTTCATTATATGACCAGAACCAAATTAAGGTTCCCAAATCAAGTTTCCATATAGCGAAACCAAAGTAATTAAGGTTTCGAAATCTAGATTCTGTTTAACAAAACCTTGGTTAAGGTTTCGAAGCAAGAAACACATATTGGAGTTCTCACAAATGTTTGGTGTCGAACTTGAGAGTCCATGTGGTCAAGCATCGTTTAAGCATCACACCTATTTAGACTTGACACACAGGTTATATTTCCCGGTTCACATAAACCTTTAGGAAACCCCAGGGTTTTTTCGACCTTTTAGAACTCACATGGTCAAGATTCTCAAGTCATTGTTAGCCAGCAAATATAGTTTCAAACTCATGTTGTCTCATTGGTCACAATATTTAAGTTTCAGACCAATAGATCACGGATACTAAAACCAGATTATGGTTTCGAAATCAACGTTTAGTTTTATCAAAACCTACATTGAGGTTTCGAACATTGAAAATCCATAAGTTGAGATAACAAGAATATGGTTTCGGAATCCAGAAGTTTGATATTGCATACGAGATGTTCATATACAAAATCAAGTAAATGATTCAGAACTTCAGTATTCAGAGCCAAACCAAGATGTGGCATTCGATGCTCAGAACAACAGTATATCGAGTCTACATAACATAAGTGTGAGTCACGATCTCACTTACATTTAGCTCATACAAGTATTTGCTAATCAATCCGACAGAGTCGTACTAGGTAAGTAGAGACACAATATTGTGATGGATTAAATCTTGTAGTACTACCGAGACAACATCACACTGCTATATCCAACTCGAAGGTTTTAGTAAAAACCTTATATTACTTAGAGACGGAGAAGAAAAGAAAGCTCTAAGCAATATTGGAACGTCATAACTTCAACACAAATATCGCAAGCGATAAAGTAGAGTTATATCTTAAGACACATTGATCACAAGTGATCAAGTCATAACGTAAATCTCAAGTAGAGAGTATGTTTTTGTTTTTTGTGGCACAAGTGTAAAATATAATGGAATCACGTTATTTAGATTCACTAACCTCTTGAATGATGAAGCCGGATGTCTTCGTTTGATCTTCAGTCTTCCTTCAACTCTTCAAGTAGTGATTTCAAATCCTACCAAAATCTTCCACAACCGAGAGCTAACTCACTCATGACTTTACCTAATGTGTGTTGTTTAGCGGTCGAGTTTTGATCACTAAATTTGACAACTAAGCTTGACATACCAACACTTAGTGAGGTTGACCGAGCCATGCTCTAACAATTATAGTGTCTCTCGGGGTCGATTTGTAAGCGCCATTTTTCAATTTTAATCGAGACGATGAATTTTTCGTATCGGCGATGAATCGAGACGATGAATGATAAAGGAAAAAAAGGAAAGATGGAGAAGGAAAAGGAGAAGGAGAGGCAAAGGGAGAAGGAGAAGGAGCCGATGAAATGAGAGATGATAATGAAAATCAGTTTTAGTTTTAAGATTAGGGTTATAAAACTAGGGTAATTAGTTAAGATTTAGGGGTATTTTAGTCTAATCCTTAGTCTATAATGGTAACTTAGTCTTTTCATACCTATTTAGATATCCCTTATAACCACCTTTGGATAGTTTTAGTGGATTGCAGTCCCAAGGGAAAATCTGCAGTCCCAAAAACAACACTTTTAATGTGTCAGACAGAAATACTACTGGGCTTTGGAAGTTTTTGGAAAGGTGTGATTTTATGCCTGTGGATAGTATATAAAGAGGTCAGAAAACCTAACAATTCTCATCTTTGGTTTTGGCTCGACGACCAAAAGTGGAGACGGCCAGAGGAGGAGAAGAGAGGAGGAGAATAAGGATTTGCTATTTAACAGTGAAATCTCTCCATCCTTTTCTTGTATTTATTTCGATGGTTTTTGAGAAATTCATTAATATGTGTTGCTAAGCTTGTAACTAGGGTTTTATGGTGGAAACTACTTTTAGCACAAATGCTGTTTTGAATTGATTTGTCGTATTCTACAATTATGTTCCATTGATTTTATATAGAATAATTGTTGTTGCTTCACCGGCTTTGTACGATACAAAAGCCTACATGAATAAATGTTTTGGTTTTACAATTCTTATTTGCTATAGTATTTGATGATCCATGCTTAGGTTAATTCATTTGATGGGTTATGCTTAGACGATGCAAAAGATAATTGTAAACTCATAAATACATAGTTTCGGTAATTACTTGTCATTATAATTTGATAGGCCATGCTTGGGAGACTTTGATGGGTTATACTTAGGAGATGCAAGTAATATTAGAGAAAACTATATATATATAAATAATAGGTGTAGCAATTGAACAAAGAGATGGACGCATGTTTAGAATTACGAGTTCGCTTCAGTACCGAATAGATACAGTGGTGGAATCCATAAACCCTAGTTACCGATTCTCCCCGTTGTGTTTTGTTACTTCTTTTTACTTTCATTCATTTTATTCTCATTTTCTGAAAAATTCCCAAAATATCATTGTTGATTAACAAATTAGGAATATTAGTTACGGTACTTTTCACTGCTCCCTGTGGGTTCGACCTGTACTTGTCGTTGTCTACTAGTTAGACACTGTGCACTTGCAGTATATTTTTTGTATGTTTCCATTCCTATCATTAAGTGAACACGTAGGTTCAAGGACATTCCGAATCATACAATATAAATATGTCATTGAAAGTACCGTGTATGATTCTCCGAGTAATAGCAAAATGTTGATCCTCATGAATTCACGATTCCAATGTAGATAATCACTTTAATGATATCCGAGAATTCACATCAAACACCCAAAGAATAATCAATCGAGTGTTTGATCATGTAGTGTATAAATACGATGATCTAATCACGTACAATTTTGATCAGAAATCATGTGTCAACTAACTAGAGCGACGAACCATATTTCTGATGATGACTCAAACCAACTTAGTTGTACATTGAAGATGAACAAATTCAAACTTCAAACTGAGAATATCAAACTCATTAATTCGTTGAAGCACAAATCAAAATGATAGAGTTTCAAATTCGAAATACGCATTATGAGATAACCAGTATTTAGGTTTCGAAATCTACATTCTGTTTGGCAGCAACCAAATTTAGGTTTCGGATCCTAAAGTTCATATATGACTGAAACCGAATTTAGGTTTCCAAATCTAGATTCCATATAGCGAAATCAAATTGAGATTTCGAACTTTATATTTTGTTTTAACAAAACCTAATTGAGATTTCGAAACAAGAAACACATATTATTTCGTAACAAATGTTTGGTGTCGAACTTGAAAGTCCATGTGGTCAAGAGACGTTTCAGCATCACACCTTTTTGTCCTTGACGCACAGACTATATTTCCCGGTTCACATAAACCTTTAGGAAACCCCAAAGTCTTTATTATAGACCTTTTAGAACTCACATGGTTAAGACT
>JAJJMA010344173.1:0-16669 GCA_023529015.1 Papaver nudicaule
GGTTCTTTAGCTTGGCTTAATTACCCTGCTCAACTCATGTTCAAATCAACTAAGGTAAAAATCACTAATTTTTGATTTTGGGGTTAAAAATTTTTGATTCAATTTGATGGTTTTTGACTGTATGTTGGCTTGACTAGTTAGACCAGATCTTTTCTTATAGTTGAAATTTCTTAGAAGTATTGTTTTGAGACCTAATTTTGATTGCGTTGAATCGGTCCGGTTAGGCCGAAAACGACTAGTTTGGAGTCTAATGCAGTGTTTGGTGAATTTGTATTGGTGGTATGTTTATGGGTTGCACTGATTTTTGTTACTGCATTGGTGTAATTTCAGGTATTACCTGTGATGATAATGGGAGCTTTCATTCCGGGGCTAAGAAGGAAATACCCACCTCATGAATACATTGCAGCTATACTTCTTGTCATTGGGTTGATAATGTTTACATTAGCCGATGCTAATACGTCTCCAAATTTCAGTATGCTTGGTGTTATTATGGTTTCCGGTGCTTTGATTATGGATGCGTTTTTGGGTAATTTGCAAGAAGCAATTTTCACTATGAATCCTGAAACATCTCAGGTAATTATCGCACTCTTCCATTGTCGTTATTGAGTTAACTTTTTACTGATCACGAAGAAGGTTCAGTGTAAAATGTGAATTCTTACTTACTTTTCAACTAGAAAGAAAAAACTCTTTTACGGATAATTTAGTCACAACTTTTACCATATTCCGAAACATTTTTATTGTGAATGTGGAACAGTTAAAGTGGTAAATGTAAGCATAAAAAAAAATGTGAATGCTTACACGCCATTTTTGCGCTGGATGAACAAAAGGATTCTAACTTTATGTTGTTTGTTCTTCTAATTTACGCAGACGGAGATGTTATTTTGCTCAACTGTAGTTGGGTTACCTTTCTTGATTCCACCAATGCTTTTAACAGGAGAAATCTTTAAAGCCTGGAATGCTTGTTATGAGGTAAAGTAAAGATCCATATTCAATACCAATACCAGGCTTTCATAAGTACTTTTTCCTGCATTTTCCCTTTTCTTAGTGTGATAAAGTCAAGAACTTCTTATTCAAATGCCAGAAGAGATCATTAATGGATTCGATTTACAGTTCAACTTGGTAATTTGAATGCATCACCTACCTGTTAAGATCTGTTCGCAATTCCTAGGTTTTTTATTGCACTAGAAGGTACTTCATTTAACACTTCATTTAAAGTCGGGTCGCGTAACGTGCCTACTGCGGAACCCTAAAGGCACCTTGCCATTTTTCTATTAAGTTGACAATTCCTTTTCCATTCTTCCAATGCAGAGTGGTAATTTTTTAAGGTATTCTGTCAAGCCGGTGATTTGTCTTATAAGTTAATATACAGTGTCACTTTTTTATTCTTACACTATGTTTAGACCCTCTGCATCTGCCGACTTGATATGCTCTTACACTTCATAAACATGATATCTTCACTTAGCAGATTTTCTTTATAATTCTTTATACATAGTCACCGTCTTGCTAATTCTTCTTTTTCAATTCAATTCTAGATAGATTCAAGTTTTAGATCTTTTGTTGAATTTCTACCATTTCAATTTTGAATACAGCATCCGTACGTATATGGAGTATTGGTCTTCGAAGCAATGGCCACCTTCATTGGCCAGGTATCTGTTTTGTCTCTCATTGCAATCTTTGGAGCTGCCACGACTGCCATGGTATGTTACAAAAAACATTATTTGCCTTTAACAATTTTTATATCATATAAATACACATACCCATTGTTTATGAAGTTGGTATGAGATTCCAGATTCCAGATTTTCATTTTTTTATTGCTTAATCAAACCCCACAGATCACGACAGCAAGGAAAGCTGTGACACTACTATTATCATATCTGATATTTACGAAGCCGCTTACTGAGCAACATGGAACAGGACTCATTCTCATTGCCATGGGAATTGTGTTGAAGATGTTGCCTGAAAACAAAATTCCCAATTATAAACCTCCTGCACTCCCAATGGAGTCTTTTGACCATGACAAGAAGACCCTCACAGAAGATGATGAAGAAAAAAGACCTCTAGTCTGAAAACAGTTCACTTTGTAATCTGCCACACAAAAAAAAAGGGACAAAATAGGATGTGGTTTACATTTTAGTTTTCTTGCATGTGGCGCGTAGTAAAAATGCGCGCGAAGGTAAAAAAAGGAGTCATAAATGAAAGATGCAAGTCTTAAGTTTGAGTAGAAAGGAAAGCTAGCATAGAAAGGTTTCATAATAATGTCAGATTTAGTTCTGGGTTTTCCGGGTTCATTGTGTACTTAATAGCGCTTCGATTTTTTGGCATTTCATTTTCTTGTTACTGCCTAAATTCCATACCAGCCGATGAATATAAACGTATGATTTGATTATGCAACTTCTTCTGCGATACAAGAATATGGTCATTCGGCTGCGATACAAGAATATAGTCATTCAGCTTAGATTACCAGGTCATTCGGCTTAGATTACCAGAACCGCCGCGAAAGGCCACGGTCTAGCTTTACTATCTGGCTCTTTTGCTTTGTTCTGCTGTTAGTCAATGGGTGGAGAATCCAGGACAAAACTTTGTTGGGCAACTGCTGTTGTCTGTCGGTCCCGGGCGGCTGTGCAATATGCAAACTTCACCATCAATGGGTAACTTGTTAAGTGAGCTTGACCCTAAATGCAAGTGCAGCCAAACTGGTCAGAACCGCACTCTGAGTCTGAGATGGCAAAATCAACAGTAAATACAAAAACATAGTTTCCAAATAATTGGGGCCTTCTGTAACCTGTGTGTTTATACTTTATATACTCCGTCCAAGATGACAAAAGAGACCAGCTCAGTAAAAGGAACCTCATATTTCCTTGCCACCACTACCAAATATCTACGGCATATTTTCACGTGCTTTAACAAAATCAAAGAATAAGGCCAACGATACTACTGCACTGCAAAAATCGGTCACATTTTGGAATTCATTACCCACTTCTTTTCTTTATAGTTATAGGTGAAGAAATTTAAAAAATTGCTAATCATTTTGGAAATTTGATTATAATTTTTTTGGACTTGACTACCGAACTTACACTTGTACTTAGAATTATTGAAGGCATAAAGAGAATGAGCCAACAAAGGCATCCCCAAGGGAATCAGCATCAGGGCAGGGTCTTTAATGGCCATTGTCATAAATAAAAAAAACTGTCATTAGCATTAGAATTTGAAGACGCTAACTCTACATTGATAAAGGATGTTACACAAAGAAGTACACTTTCTAACACAAATATAGTGAACCCCTACAAATCATATGTGGGGTCCACACACTATCTTGTTTTGATCAAATGAAAATCATTGGATGGCCACGATAGTAAAATGATAAGGTAACAGGCTGAAATCCTCCGCATCTCCTGAAAACAGATCCAATGGTAGTCATTGTTTAGATCATGCTCACACCATATCCTATGATTCAGTCGTTTCACTTCGTCCGTCGGATCCGCTAGAGGGTAAAAAGAGGGAATTCAGTCGGTGGTGGGTCTATCACTACTGCCCACTTAAGCTCATACCATTAGAAGAAATCATAAGTTAATTATGATTGCAATTTGCAGCTTGTTAGTAGGAGCAAAGTCACAATCTATTTAGTCCCACACACCAAAAAAAAGTCTTCGTTCAAAATTTTGTTCTTATCAAAATATACTTGTTTTCTTCTTCCTGCATTTCTTTTCTTTCTTTTCTTCCAGTTTTTTTATGACCATTTATAGTGACAGAAGACTGTTACATATCTAGAGATTCTTCTAAGCATTAAAACTAACGTATTTAGCATTATTTGTCCAAATTAAAGGGGACCAAAAATGCCACATTTTCATAAAAAATCTGCATATTTATTTTGTATTATGGCTAGGACCACCCTAATTGTAACAGATAATGAAAGTGAGGATTTTCTTGGAATAAGACATACGTCAAGGGCCAAGGGCCATCATATTCAGTGTTCACTGCTCACTAACTTCATTTTATCGACATTCGGAGGATCCAAATTTCAAAAAATTAAGATCCAAATTTCAAAATTAATAAATTTTGTATTGATTTTCCAGCTAATTATTATTATTATTATTTTTATTTTTTATTTTTTTTTGAAAGTATGTCGAATGGAATAGAAAAACTGGAAATATGGCATAGAACAATCGAATCTATTGGTATTAGGAGCAGATCCATAAGTCATTGAAATTTTATAGCAAGGTATTAATGGTAGTGTCAAACGTCGACCAAGAACGCGACAATGTAACGGAAAATTTGGAACTGCAGCGCAAAATCCCTAATTAATCAGTTGACTCAGTAATCTGATTTGATTAACAAAACTTCATTATGAAAAAGCATCTTACTGTACTACACTTAAGTTTCCAAAGACTTTAGTGTAGATATTTTCTTTCTTCATACAAATCCCCAGTTGTATTAATGGGTTTCATTAAGACTCCAGTCAAACAAAACAAGATAAGTCTAGATTTTGGACAACTGAGGCAGATTAACTAGATGCCCGAGTATATTTTCAGACAAATCTAAAACAATAATGTGGTTAACCCCATTTGACCTGGTGAAAAAGCATCCCAAATTCTCAATCGCAAGATCAAGACTAGTTGGAGGTTTAGAGTAATGTCATGGTCCATTTATTACATGAACTTTGGAATCAGGATTGCTGGCTTTGCACAAAGTAGAAAGTATCCCTAATACCCTATGCTTTCTATAAGTCTATATAAACCAAACAAGCAAAGTACAGTCTACTGGTAAAAATTTACTATCATCTGTTTATCAGGAAACTCTGATGACGCTTCCAGCATGGATGGTGAAAATTCACCCAATATATGAAAACCTTAGTCAAGACTTAAAAACTAAAGCTTCAGGTATAGGCTATAACTCAAATAACTTGAAGTCCAGTTCAGTTCCTAGTTTCTTGTGATACAGTAACTCAAGAGTTTGTTTTCTAACATTAAACACCTTATCAAACTTTCAAAGAAGAAAGAAATGTAACTTCAATTTTAATCATCAGTTTGAATTAATGGCAAAAAATACCAACCAACAGAATTGCCAACCAATGTTAAACTCCTGTCAGTACTTTAAATCCAGCTGTAATCGTCTTCCTGCAGCAATTAGAACTCAATGTTGTTCCAAATTTTCATATGCCTGTTCGACAATGCTAAGCTCTTGCAACAGCTTATCTAGTTTCTTAACATCTTCATCCTGGATAGGTTTTGGAACCTTCTGGTAACTAGAAGCGTTCATCTTCTTCTGCAAAGTATCACGTTGCCTGCCAAAAAATACATATCCAAGAGATAGTGTTTATTATTCAAAGTTTAGTAGAAAATCAAGTCAGGTGCAACTTTAAAAGTTCTCAGTTTGAATATTATTCCCATTGAGATCAACATGTGACTATCCATGCAAAGTCATGCTGATTCTGAAAACTCTAGTGAATTATTCAATATTCTAGTGCAACTTAGAACTTCGTCAAAAATACATTAAGGATCATGAAATATATTTTCAATTATTACTTAAGCAATGGAAAAACTCACTTTTCTATCTCATCCTTCCTTTTAATGAGTTTTTCACGTTCAGCTTCTGCATTAAGTGATCCTTGTGCCTGTTGGAGGTAAGTAGAGAAGTGCTCATTTGCAACGTTAACAAGACATGTGGCAAGCCTAGCATCATTTTCAGCCAAAACCTGCAAGAAGTTCAGATCCTTGCTGTTAATAAGAGGTTGGATATAAGGGATGATAAAAACAGACGGCGCATATTCCATGAGTTTCTTGCATACCAATGGTCACAATGAGACATGGTACAGCACTAATATACTCCCTCCGTTCCAGGAAAAGTGAGAGTATCACTTTTCCCACTTTTCCTAGGACGGAGGTAATATTTTCAAAAGCCCAGTACAAATAATTCTGAGTCGAGAGCCGATTCGGCTGAATATGTAGGAGTTAAACCTAAAACACATGGAACTTTTACGACAAAACTCCAGAGGAATGGTTCGTGACCTTGAAAAATTCCAAACAGAGAGCATTCCAAGACAAGAACATATGCACTCTGAAGTCGTAGACTTGAAGAGAGTGCTAAACCATATGCAAGTTCAGGATCAAATATTAACTAACTAACCTCGAAGGAGGATAATGAAGCAAGAGTTGATATCTCAAGTTCGTGGCTTCTGATAACATCTTCAACAGCATCAGTCCGGCAAACAGCAAAAGCTGGTTTCCTGCAAATAGAAAGATGTCAAGGCATCACTAACTAGAAGCATTTCCAATTATGAGCTGTAAAGTGCATTGTCCCCATCAACATTTGCAGAAGTACTTCATCAATTAAGCAAAATTGAAACTTCATGAAATTTACCTTCCTAGCCTTTCATTTGCAGGTAAATCAGCACGGATAGATCTAATTGATTTCACAAGAGTCTCAACCAGATCCATCTCATTCTCAATTTCTTCATTTGTCCACTCCTGCATGAGAAACAGATGCACCAACCTTTTAGCTTATACATTAGGAAACAACCATCAGTTAAGAAATTACTATCAGTTACTCCTACATAGTGACAAGAAGATAAATTTCACATAAGAGTGACCATCAGAATCCTTATGTCCGACCCAATTAATCACAAGGCTGGGAGCTCAAGTCTGGAACCTACCAAGACCGTTTAAGCAGGATATTTTCAGTCTACTCAAGCCATATCATCCACTTAATTCTACCCGATGGTATCTAAGTTTCACGATCATACAAATATTTTCAGTCTACAGATATTTTGACTAACCTTTACAGCCGACGGGTATTCAGAAATCATTATTGAATCCTTCTTCGCAAGGTTTCCAGCTACTTGAGGAAGACGCTGCCACAATTCTTCAGTAACATACGGCATAAAAGGATGGAGCAACCGCAAACCGTTGTCCAAGCAAATCCACAGAGTATCACGTGCAGCACTCCGTTCATCACTAAACTTATCATCCCCCATAAAGTAAGGTTTAATTGCTTCGATAAATACATCACATAATTGAAATTGCCACCATGAATATACTGCTGTGCAAGCATCCGAAAACTCGTAAGATTCGAGTGCTGTGTCGGTCTTGGATATGGCTTTGTTCAGCACTGATAGTATCCACTTGCAGCTAAATGGAAGAGAATCCAGATTTAGATTTGTGGGAGGAACATAATTGTCGCCGAGCTTGGTCATTGCAAAGCGAATGGCATTCCATAGTTTGTTGCACCATTGTCGGTAACCAACAACTCTTTGGATATCCAAATTTATCTTATCAGACTGGAAGCACAAAATACAAATAATTACTTCAATGAGTCAAGAGAAAGAAACCAAGTACACGAGTAATCACATGAGCAGATGATCATACCTGAGCTGTATATGAGACAAGGGCAAACCGCAGCGCATCTGCACCACATTCCGCAATGCCATTTGGAAAGTCTTTCACTTGTCCCTCTCTTGCAACAACTAGCTCATTAGGATCCAGGTTACCTTCCTCTAGCCTTTTGTGGAGGTTTTCTAAGGTTACCCCATTTATTACTTCAAGCGGATCAATCACATTTCCCAATGATTTTGACATTTTACGGCCATGTGCATCACGAATCATCGGATGCAAGTAAACCTGCAAATATGCCGGTGAATCCTTTGGTTTTACGTGAAATATTTGGGCAAATCAACTACGAAAAAGAAAAGAAGCAAGTTCATGTGCAGATGTAATTCAACCCAAATCACCCCTTCGTGGGGGATGTAACTCCTGACTTAGGAGGGAACAATCCTAAGAAAGACATAAAATGCAGACTACTTTTACTCCATTAGGCAGTAAATTCTGTGTTATTTCCTAACACTTTGTGCTGCAACATTTGGAAGCAACACAAAGTGTGACAATACATGTAAGTAAGGCGAGATATTTATTCTATCAAAATCAAAACTTGCTAACATTCTATATCTTAACTTAAGGGTCTTCTCCTATTTGGAGCAACCTATACATGCTTGATAAATGGTGTTGGAGGAAAACTATCATATGTTGGTATGTGTCCCTACTTACGGCTAGCATGCTCCAATTAGTAGCAGACACCATTAATGTGTGTTTCCACCAGGAGCTAGAATCAACTTACCTTTCTGAAAGGTACATCACCACCGAGTTGCATTCCGAGCATAACCATGCGTGCTACCCAAAAGAAAAGAATGTCGTGTCCAGTTTCAAGAACTGAAGTCGGATAGAATGTTCTGAAATCAGCAGTATTATCTGGCCATCCAAGCACAGATAACGGGAATAATCCAGAAGAAAACCATGTGTCCAATACATCAGGATCTTGAGTCATCTGAAACTTTTTCCCACCGAAGATTCTATTAGCCTCGGATTGAGCTTCCTCTTCGTTTCTTGCGACTACCCAATGATCAGCATATACACCAAATTCTTTCAGTTGGTCATCCTCCAGTGTAACATACCATGCTGGAACACGGTGGCCCCACCACAGTTGTCTAGAAATGCACCAATCACGAATATTTTCCAACCATCTTCTCCACTCAGCAGTATACTGCTTTGGAATGATTTCAATTTTCTTACAGCTTTCGTCGACAACCACATCAAGAGCTTGCTTTGCCATATCATTACAATTAACATACCATTGGGGTTTAATCATTGGTTCCACAACATCGTTAGTCCTGGAACAAACACCAAGACGCATCTCGTTATTCTGAGCACCTCTATAAAGACCCTTCTGTTGTAGTGCCTCAACAACAGCTACACGAGCTTTAAACCGTGGCATGCCCTCAAATGTGGACCCACCATTGCTGTTGATTAGTCCTTCATTCGTCAAGATATTGATAAATTCCAGATTATGACGTTTTCCAACGTCAAAATCATTTGGATCATGAGCAGGCGTAATCTGGCAAGAACGGGGACAGGAAAAATAAACCCCTATACCAGATGATAATAATAATAAACTGACCAAACCACTTTAAAGCCAAAAATGTAAGTCTGATCATATTACCTTAACGGCACCTGTCCCGAACTTTGGATCGACAAGTATTCCATCACAAACTATGGGCAATCTCCTTCCATTGAATGGATGAATTGCATACTTTCCGTGAAGATGAGTGTACCTCTTGTCTTCAGGATGTACAGCTATGCCTGTATCACCAAGCATCGTCTCCACTCTAGTTGTAGCAACAACTATCTCACCCAAGTCTCCCTCCAGAGGGTAAGCAAAAGATGTCAGTACACCGAACTCCACTGGGGTATCATAACCAGGAACCTTTAACAGTGTTCTTTCCTTTATGTCTTTGTGATCGACCTATAAAACGAAGCATGGTCAGAAAATCGGCAGTTTCACGAAAAAATGAACCATTTAATGCTTGTGCTCATACTTCAATATCAGATATAGCCGTCCGCAAGACGCAGTCCCAGTTCACAAGCCGGTGGTCCCTGATAAGAAAAAGTTCACACTGTAAGTAACAAAATGACCAATAAGAAAAATGCATGAAGAAGATAAGACTGAGCAACGTGAAAAAAAGATATAACAAGTAACAAAGCAACGAACTTAAGAAAAAAAGACTTGCACAAAAGATTACAGTGTCAAAGTACCTATAAATAAGACGATCTTCATAAAGGCGAACAAAAGCCTCAGTCACAGCTTTCGATCTCTGCTCGTCCATTGTGAAGCACTGGCGTCGATGAGACAATAAAAAACAATTAAATGGTAGTGCCAGAATAGATCAGTGCTTATGATTTTTAATCCATGTAATAACAATAACAAGAGATAAAAAAGTTAGCTGAATTTTGTACCTCACGAGACCAGTCAAGAGAGACACCTAATCGTCGTTCCTGATTTAGGATGGTACTTCCGTGGTCGTTTTTCCATTTCCATACCTTTAGAACACGACATAAACCAAATTAAAAAATGTGATCATCATTAGTTAAAAAGGAATTTATCAGCATATTCATTAAATTCATGCCTCGGGACTAACTACTTTAGATCAAAACTCACTTCTTTCACAAAATTTTCACGACCAATATCATGCCGTGTTCTTTTACTGTCACGCATTATCTTTTTCTCCACAACAACCTGCAAAAGGCATCATCAGTAATTAGATAGGAGGAAGAACAATCCACAAGAACACCCCTTAGAGCAGATAAAAGAATGAACGGAAGCAGGTGCAGAAGGAGATGGAGATCTGTAAGTTTCTAGAGATCAATCAGTGATCAACTTAAACTTGAAGGTGCAGAATGGCTTGCTTACGCAAGATGTATCAGTCATCAGAGCAATGTGTCACTACTTCTGTTTGCCTTTCTTTCCTACATACGTTAAGCACCTCTAAAGTGCTGGTGCAAATTACAAGGAGCCTGGTGGCAAAATAATCCTCGGATTATTTCGTTAAAACCCAGATGCTTTACATATTAAAATGCAACTTGACCATGTATCAAACTACAAGTATCAAAGCACATGGAAGTTACTTTAACATGGAAGTTACTTTTTTGTGTTCGTATGCAAGAGCATTTGCCTTCCCCACTAGGTACAGATTAACACTCATACAGCAGAATACCGAAGTCGCATGCAAGATCAAAGCCTGTAAGGCAGTAAGTCCGATGGTTTTTGTTTACAAAGCCTTGAGTATGTTATCCACGCAATAGCTACTATTAATGTTATTTTTATTTACTATATTTACATTCACTTATCAGGGGCGTTTAAACAGTAAACTTAAAGTCTCATGAATTAAGTTTTACATAGAAAAAATCGGATATTCAGGAGTAGCATTGCAGCTGCTTCAAGCTCAGTAGACTTTTGTATGTGCTGCAGCCTGTACTGATATGGTGCCTGCTTACTTTTATGTCATTAGATTAGATATTAGATAGATGCTAGCCACCGAAAATCCACATGCTCAGGTCGGTGGCTAGCATTTATAACAGCAAGGGTAACTAATTTGATAAGCAACCAAATCCGTTCCTGAGCTTCCTCTTATGCTTTGCAAATTACAAGGTGACAGGCTATCTTCTTCCATGATGAGACCCAGTGTTATATTAACGACTCATTCAATGCTGTGCAAATTATTGCAAGCACAGCAACATAAAAAATGCAACTCGAACATGTATTAATCAAACTACAAGAAACAATAGATGGTACTTTAACATGGAAGTTACTTTTTTGTCTTCGCATGGACATCGGGAACCATCTAATTAAAAGTTAAATTACAAAGACAAAAGAATAGAAAGGAACCTGTGTTGCTATGCCTGCATGATCCATCCCTGGAACCCATAAAACGTTGTAGCCAGACATTCTCCTCCAACGAACAATTGTATCCTGCATTATAAAGATATTAATATTGAAAATAACGATGAACTAACAGAAAAGAGAAGAAATACACACCTGAATAGCAGCAGTAAGGGCATGGCCAATATGTAGGGCTCCAGTCACATTTGGGGGTGGGAGTACCTGCATGAGATTGCACAAATGCCAATTAACGGTTTGCAGACCCAGCAACAAGAATAGACACTAGCGTTGATGGAAATCATGCCGTCATAAAGATATGATCCTCTATACAAAATTAAGAGCTCAGCAAATTTTTACTCCCTCTTGAGAAAGTTGATGGTGTTACCAATACCATATCCACACACCAAGTAAACACTATTGTCATAGAACCCATTTTTACATTTCCTGTGTTAACTAAAACAGTATTTGTTTCATATTATACTTCTAACATTTGGATGTACATTTAATACACAGAAATTGGCCTAGAAAGATAACTGTTTCATATTATACTTCTAACATTTGGATGTACATTTAATACACAGAAATTGGCCTAGAAAGATAACTGTTTTTTTAAACAAATATGAATTCATATATTGTGTCTCCAAAATCAGTCAAAAATATGCATTTGCCAGTTTACTTGATCAACTAAACACACCATATCCAGTTCCTAAGCAAAAGTTAGTAACAAAGTGTTGCGGCAGACCACATGGTATTTCAAACATGTTTTCCTCTGACTGATATCACCCAGATAAGAGCTTTACAACTATAGTGATGGCGTTGAGAACTATAAGTGGTGATCTCAGATACTGAGTCGCATAAATGAGCCCTATAAGTTGCCCCTTCAGCGACTTTGTTCTGTCCCCAGAGACTTCTGAGAAACTCCGCCCTCTAGGAGCAAGAAAATGATTTTCAATCAATATTACTAACGTGTTTGGAAGAAGCAAAAAGCCTTCCAGTAGAGTCCACAAACTCATAATCCATAATTCTGTAAGGGTGTGTGGACGGGAGATGGGATACAGCATACAGAGGAGTGGAGTGGAGTTTAAAAGAAAAGCAAATTTAGATAGATGAATTATGTTCAATCGGGATTATGTGCATAGGACACAGGATATACACGTCACAATAGTACATGCAAGTACCATTGGTAGTGTCCATGAGCAATGGTGTGCCCATACAACAAAAATGCACAGAAGTGACGTTTTAACATAAATTAAACTACAATCAGAACTCACAATTGTGAAGGCAGGCTTGGTACTGCTGGCATCTGCAACAAAATAACCTGATTGCTCCCACCACGGATACCACCTATACCATAGAAGCACACAAGTTATAGACATGACCAAACATGAGTTCATTTTTAGCATATTAAGTACAACGTTAATACTTACGATTTCTCCACAGCAGCTGGACTATACTGCTTTGCCATTTGATGAGATAGACGCTTCTTCTCTCCAGGATTAGTAGCAGGGTCAACATAATCCTCAGCCTTTTCTTCCACAGCATCTTTCTTAGCAACTTTCTTCTCAGTTTTCTTACTAGCGGTAGCACCTTTCTGTAAAGGTATCACATAAACAAATTCAGTTCCATAGACATTAACCTAACACTCCTACAGCCAATTAACATCAACAATCTCTTCCTATCATAGGACAGAATCAACAATTCACCTGGTTTTTAGCCGCTGCTGCTTTCTCTAACGCCTTTAGTTTCTTCAATTCTTTCTCCTTCGCCTATCAAACAACATCAAATCAAAATCAATACAATATAATGCAGAGTTCTTACACAGGCTAATCTAGATGGATAAAAACAATTACAAACCTTCTCTTCTTTCTTCTGCTTCCTCTCAAGGTCTTCAGCTGTCTCCACCTAAAACCACCACCAATCAAACTTTCAGTATATGCAACTAATAACAGTAGATAACAACAAAATCTGAATATACAGATCAAATCCGGAACTTGTACCAAATCTATCTTGTTTTCTTCCATGTTGTTAGAAGAAGAAGACGTAGACCACCACCTCCTGCCGTCCGTGAATTGAGTACCAGTTCTGATTAATCTTGCTCTCGATTTGAACCCTAAACCAAGAAAATGTCTCAACATAAGTTGTTTATTTCGGACATCGGAGATAAAAAAGAGATTGAAGGAGAAGAAGAAGAAGATAGGGAGAGATGTACCTGAATGCCGATATTGGATTTAGGGTTTTACGTTTTTCTCTTCCAGAGTACTACAAGTCTTAGAATTTGGATTTGACTTCAATCGTGGGCCATTTGCTTGTTAAAAATTGATTGTTAATGGGGTGTTTGGCAAACCACTTGGGCAGATCCGATGGATTCAATATTTTTTGAGGTTTTTTTTATTTTGAAAGAAAGGTACATACCATTTTTATTACACACATATATTAGGACACTAGTAAAGGATTCCACCAAGCATGACAACTTGTAGCTAGTTTTAACACAGGCGTTAACATGCAAAGTACTAGTCATAATAGCCAGACACTGCAGTTGAAGCTTCTTTGGTTGTCGTCAGAGACCATATAAGCAGTGATTGTCATTGTTGTGTTGATAATTACCTCTTGATTTTTAGTTCAGCTGCCTGTGGGGTGAAGATGGTGATTGCACTCTCCCAAGAAAGTGGTTGATGCCAAAGGTTGGGATACCAATACCTTCATAAGTAACTTTTCATACGAAAAGTCTAAATTTTGATGGACAAATCGATTCTGAGAAATCGCTATAGTCCGATGGTGATGATGGAGATGGTGATGTTGGATACATGGATGTTGTTGAATAGTTGATGTCGAGGTGAGGTAGATGCATGAAGTTGTTGTGTATTATGTAGATATCCTGATGTTGATGAAAAGATGGTACCATACACACCTGCTGACTAAACCCTAACTTTCTTACAAACCCTTTAGCCAACACTACAAACGCACGAAAATGAACACAAAAACACTAACTGGCATTTTTACAGACCCTTTAACAGGCATTTTAACTAATACTGAAACAAACCTAGCTAAGTGCAAACATAAATAAACAAACACACACTGACACAAACGAAAGACACTCGGACGTTAAACTATGCGTGTGAACACTCAAAATTTGGACTATCAAAGCATACGGTGTGCTTTGACAGTCCCAACGCAAATAACTCATTTTTCTTGCGAGAGTTGGGTTGTATCAAAGTTTCGCATTTTCTTAACCGAGAACTTCCATTCAAGATTGTCTATATCTATAACATTATTAACCAAACTTGGGTTCGCCTTGTAAGAAGCAAATAGAACATTCTTTAGGCCCACCTGACCAGCTGTTGGAGTGACAAACAACAAAGAAACCATGTGACTTGCTGATCGAAATAAACTCATGTTATTTTTTATTGGATTACCAGACAAAATTGAGGTTGCTTCCTTACGTGTGGTAGTAAAAAGCTCAGTTACCCGCGACTCTGTCAGATGATGTCTATATATATATCATTGTACATAGGGAATGGCTTTATATGATTGATAGATGTCCATACATGATCGAGTTGATACTTATGACTCACCACCCTAATTGAAACAACTCGAAACTCAGTGTTCTTAACTCGCCAACCATTTCTCTCTGAACATGAGCGGTTGATTTCTTACAGATTACGAACAGACCAATAATGCAAATTAATTGTGAAGATGATCTTCAATATCATATAGATAACTCCCAATCCATCATATTAGGACTTGATCAAGAAATTCACAGCCCATTTTGATTACTTCCACTCCATGAAAAACCATACCATACTTGACACCCATAACCCATAATATGTTGTTATTCTACACCCATGTGATGTTATCCTTGACCCTAAATAGAAATTGACAAGAACACATGTGGACGTGTAGAATCTGCTTAGAGATCAAACACATCACAACTATTCAATTATCCCTTCTAGAATGGGTTCGATACACTGAATCGAGTTAGATCTATACAACGAATTAAACAAATAAAAGTCAAGATTAATGAGTGAAGAATTATACCTTGTATTAATCAAGACTAAATTATAAATTCTCTTGATGATTATACTATAAGGACTTGTGCTTGATGACCAAAGGAGATTAAACCTCGATGGCGTTCTAGCTCTCTCTCAGTCTCCAAGTCTTATCAAAAATTCTCAACCCCCATAAATGAATTTGGGCTCACTTCATATAGACGAAATACAATGTTGATTACAACTAATAAGACAAATTGTACGAGCGGGTATCGACGTTGCTGTCAGTCTTTGTCGAGTAGGTCGGTTAATTCATCGAAGTCTAACTGGACATCAAGGAGTAGTATCGATATGATCTGAGTCTCGAGCAAGGGTTGTTTCTTCGTTAGATCCCTTCCTTCTGCTCGATCCATTCTTCAATGTTATGATGGTATAATAGGATAGAGGTGAGTTCTTAGTCACGGGTTTGACAACTCTTTCTTCGTTATGACAATCATTAATGACCCAACTACCATTTCTGCTTCTCTATCTCCTTCGTTGATTTTTGATTCCTCTGTTACGCGTGAACGGTCTTGATGACTTCGATTAGACAACCCAGGTTCATACGATGGGACTTTGACTATCTTCTATGCCTCGCACCCATGCTATGTTATTCTGCTTCCCTTATCAGATGATGACACGCAGCTCGATGGAAGCACACCCCTACAGTTTGCCTCTTTCCTTATCCGAGGATCGAAGATTCGAGAAAAAAAAACCTTTGATATTCTGCTTCCTCGACAAGCATCCCGCGTTATTACTTCTATAACTGACACACGTTCTGCATGCACCCTGAAATCTTCGACAATTTTTTACCTTCTGACCCAAAGCACCAGTACTCCTTCCTTCACTATTTAAATTCGAAACTTCTCCTCTTATTCTTTTCATCTGTTATTATTTTCCCAAAAGTTTTGGTTCTCTAAATTCGAATTTTCTTCACAGTCTTCTTTCTTATAATTTCCGTTTTGATTAATCATTTACTTCCACAGTCCTCTCTACGTATTATAATGTTAGGTTTCTCTAATTTGAACTAGTTTTGTTTTGAATTTTCTTTTCTCTATTCTTGGTTAATTATTTTTAGTATTACTTTTGCTGCAGTATCTTCAGGCATCTCTAAGAAATCCAGAAAAACTTACTTAGGAGAAAGCCCAACTTGCTGGCTATGATACAAATGCCTTCCCTTACAAGGAAATCGAAGGTGTTAAATTCTTAACTCCTGAGCTGATAAGGAGCATAACTGCAATCTCAATCGAATTATTGTGATCAGTTAACAATTAGGTGTCGGGCTTCCTTTTCCTCTCTACAAAGCATCAAACATTCTTTTCTACGAGAAAATATCGAGGCTTAATTGTCCTAGTGGGTTATGCAGTCCATTGGGAATTTTATTCGCCTTATCAACGAGTGGGTTGCTCGGTCCGAAGGGAAGTCCAATTATAACACGAAGA